>JAJOOH010004205.1:0-36094 GCA_029582605.1 Solanum gracilifrons
TTAAATCGGGCATTGCCCTTTTATTAAGAATATAAAATTAGACAAAAAGCAAAAGACATGGGTCCAAAAGAAACCCACATCCAATTCTACACACTAAATAAGAAACAAAACTAAATCTACACTAAATACAGTAACAGAGGAACCGATGGTCGGAACACCATTAGCGTCGGCAACCTCAAACTCCGATGGCCTCTCAATAACAATAATCTTTCAACAGCAGAGCTCCTGAGCTTGAGTGACATCCACAAAAGGCGTTTACAAGCCTCACAAACGCCATGAATTCGATCTCTTTGAAGACTTCTTCAGCTCACAACTCGCGTCTTCGATTTTGTCATCAAGGTAAGGCCTCAGATCAATGCTAAGCATAGGTAAGAACTAAAGGCCAGAGAATTAACCAACCATCACTTCGTCTTCTGCAGATTGAGCTCCTAAGAGCTAATACCACTACATGAACACTAAGATCTAGCAGGTATGCTTCTCTTTGACCTTTAAGGACCCTCTTAATCGACCAAATGAATTCGAAGCTAAAGAATCTAAGCATGAATTTAGAATCTGATATTTCAAGCTTCGATGAATTTAGAATCTGATATTTCAAGCTTCCATGAATTTAGAATCTAATATTTCAAGCTTCGATGAATTTGATATTTCACTGTTAACTATATATTGACTTATGCCTCATAGATAGCCTCCATTCATGTTGTGAATTCTGTGATTTTGATATTTTTGTATTCTGAGATTAGGAACTTTGCTCTTCTCTAGCTGAACAATAGTCATTGCCTGTTGTGGTAATTCTTGCAAACTATTAAAAATTCTATTTGTACCTGCAAAATTAACAACATTGTTAGCTAAAAAATCTGCAAGCTTGTTCCCTTCCCTGAATATGTGTTTAATCTCCACATTGTAAGTCTCTACCATGCTCTTAATACCCCTGACTTCTACTGAAATCGACCAAGGAACTTCTCACACTCCATCTAACACTTTCTTAGTGACAAGGGAATCAGTTTCCAAAATCAACGGAACAATATTGTGATTGATGCAATAAATCAAATCTACTCCCAAGGCTCTCACTTCTGCCTCTAGTGCCGAGCTTAACTCCACCTTCCTTGTCTCTGCAAAGATGAAGTCCCCATAGTGATTTCGGATACAAAAAGCAATAGAGCTAACACCTAACATATGTTTGAATGTCCCATCTGAGTTACATTTAAACTTTCCTTCACTAGGACACTCCCATGTAACTACCTTACTGGAAATTAGAGGTTTATAGTCCTCCAAAACCTTTACCAACATTGGCCAATTACCTGGCAGCTTTGAAACCAAGGATATCTGTAAGAAGCCAATAAATATAGATTTTTGTTAATCTCCATTATCATAACATTCTTGGACATCATTTCTCCATGGCTAATGATATTTCTTCTTTTCCATATTTGCCAAATAATAAAGATTGAGACAGCTCTAAACAAAGGTTTAAGCTTAGCAACACAATCACTTTTCCACCATTTATCCAATGTTTGTTTGATTTGAACAAATGGACCTTGTACGCCAGCAGCTTCAGAAATAAACTCCACAGATTCTTAGAAATAGGACATTGCATAAACAAATGTTGAAAAGTTTCCTGACAATTATCATTACAACTACAACAAATGAAAGAGTCAGTGACTTTTATCTTTACCAGCACCTCTCCAATTGGTATCCTTTGAAACCAAATTCTCCA
Source organism: Solanum gracilifrons (assembly GCA_029582605.1). Lineage (NCBI taxonomy): Eukaryota > Viridiplantae > Streptophyta > Magnoliopsida > Solanales > Solanaceae > Solanum > Solanum gracilifrons. The sequence continues at coordinate 1,712 of JAJOOH010004205.1, forward strand.
CAGTAAAAAAGATATCCTAAAAGGAATTCCTTTTTCCCAAATGCACATAATATTCTCTTTCTTCTCTTTTCTTTGTCTGAAGATCTCCTATGCACTCTTAACAGAAAATTTACCATTTTGATTAGGCATCCACCAAGGTTTGTCCCTTTCTTCTGACCACTGAACATTTTTAAGAACATTATGAACTTGCTGGCTAACCTGTTCAGTGCACATATTCTCTATCAAAGTATAGTTCCAACCATCATCCTCTTTAAACTGTTTAACCTCTTCAAAGTTCTCATCAATGCTATGAGATATAGGTAACCAGTAGTTCAGAGAACCTAATTGTGTCCAATTGTCATACCATATGCTAGAATGACCATTTCTAACTTCCCACCAGATCTCCTGATCCATATCATCCCTTGCTTGTAGCATGTACTTCCACACCTGCGAACCACCTCTCCATTCCACCACTTGTGGTCTATGCCTTTTACAATATTTATTCTACATGAAATTGGACCACAAAGAATTTGTGGTTCTAAAATTCCATCATAATTTTGCAAAAAGTGCTCTCGACACATCAAACAAAGACCTAAAACCCAACCCTCCTTCTTCTTTTGGTAAACATATATCAGGCCATGCTATCCAGTGTTTTGCCCTCCTTTCTTCTTTAAAATTCCATTGGAATTTAGCAAAAATCGTATGAATATCATACAATACACACTTAGGAGGGACAATAGCAAATAACATATAGATAGGCAAACTTTGTAACACATGATTAATCAACACTGATTTCCCCCCAAATGATAACACCTTTCCTTTCCACACATGAAGCTTATTCTTAATCTTTTTAATCAAATCAACAAAATGTACTTTCCTTTTCTTTGTATGGCCAATAGGACATCCCAGATATATCAACGGAAATTTTCCTCTGCTAAAACTAGTACTATTTTCTACTAGTTGCACTTCAGACAAAGCAGCCTTGTGGAACATATAAAAGAAACTCTTCTCTTTATTAATCTTTTGTCCTGATTGATTTTCGTAGTTAGATAAGGCCTCCATAATCAATTGCAGTGATTTCTGATCAGCTTTAGCAAATATTACTGTGTCGTCTGCATAAGCCAGATGATTTATCTTGTCACTCCATTTAGGCATCCCATAGCCCTTAAATTCATTATTTTCAAACAAATTATTTAAGGTTTTGGACAGGACTTCAGCAGTAATGATGAGTAGAGCCGGAGACAAAGGATCTCCTTGTTTAACACCTCTGGTAGAGTGAAAAAATCCATGAACCTGTCCATTGATAAGAATGGAATACCAGTTGTTGGCCACAATCCTCCAAACTAGATCCACAACACCCCCATCAAATCCCATTCTATCCAGCACCTTAGTCAAAAAATTCCAGTTCACCCTATCATAAGCCTTAGCCATATCAAGCTTAATAACTACATTAGCAGTCTTCCCTCTCTTTCTGATATCTGAGATTATTTCTTGAGCCAAAAGAACATTTTCAGTGATACTCCTCCTTTTTACAAAACCAGACTGATTTTGTGAAATCAATCTAGGCAAAACATTCTCCAATCTATTATGCAGAATTCTAGATAAGATCTTATTAAGAAAACTACTCAGGCTAATAGGTCTCAAGTCTGAGCAGGATTGAATAATATCCTTCTTTGGCAATAAAACCAAATTAGTGTGAGTAATGGACTTTGGCAGCGTAGACCCTCGAAAGAAGGCATGAACTACCCCAACAATATCACCTCCTACAATGTCCCAACATTTCTGATAAAAATGACCAGTAAAGCCATCAGGGCCACTTGCACTGTCACTATTAAGCTGAAACACTACTTTTTTTATCTCATCCTCATTAGGAATGGCTTTAATTGCCGTATTTTCCTCTTCAGAGATTTGAGGGGAAATATGGTGTAATAAAGAAAGGTCCTGAGAAGTTTCAGCCCCCGAGAATTGTTCCTGAAAGAACCTTAATGCCTCGCCAACAATTCCCTCATCACCCTCTGCCCATCCACCATCAGCTTTTAATATTCTTTTCAAATGCATTCTTTTCCTTCTCCCTTTGACAATACTATGAAAGAACTTAGAATTTTTGTCACCCTCCGCAAACCACTCCATACTAGCTTTCTGCCTCCAAAATTCTTCTTCAAAATGAAGATATTTTTTCAACTCAGCTTGTGCCTTTTGAAGAACAATCCTATTAACAGAACTTGAATTTTGTTCAAAGAGATCTTCTTTAATTCTCACAATTTCTTCTCTAATCACCAACTACTTGAAAATATCTCCAAATTTCTCCTTACTCCACTTAGATAGAGCTTGTTTGGTCCTCTTTTGTTTTTGTTTTAATTGAACAAAAATGTCACATGTACCTTCAGAAATCCAGTTATCTCTTACCACAACCATAAAATCTTCTCGTAATGTCCAAAATTTCAGAAATCTGAAAGGTTTGGATATTAGTTGAGAAGCAACTCTTTTACAAGTCATCAAAAGAGGGGCATGATCCGATCCAGTTCTAGCAAGATGCTGCAAATCCACCCTTCCCATCAATTCTTGCAAAGACTGATTGACCACAACCCTATCCAACCTCTTAAATATACATTCTGAATCTGCCCTTCCATTCCACCATGTAAACGGACTCCCAACAAAAGATACATCTCCCAATTCACAAGAATTTATGCAAAAAGAAAAATCCTCATATTCTTGAGGGTACACATGAAGCCCTCCAATCTTCTCCTCCTCACTCAAAATAACATTAAAATCACCTCCTACCAACCAAGGCATAGAGTAGTTATCATACAGGGCATATAGGTCATCCCACAACATCAATCTTTCAGCTGCACTGCATTTAGCATAAATAACAGTAACTAAAAACTGCCTCCCATCTGCCATAGTAAGTTGAAGAGATAATTGCTGGTCGGAATCAGAGACAAACCCAACCTGAATTTGTTCATTTATAAATATCCAAATTTGACCATTGGCATTATAGTTGACATATTGCATCCCCAATCTCCTCTTATACTTTTGAATTTGTCTTACATCTTGGAAAGGTTCCAATAGTGTAATCAAAAAGAACTTATGGTGTCTATGAAGCATTTGAACTCTATGAAAAGAATTATGAGTTCTCACAGACCTTATATTCCAAAATAAAGCTTTTTGTATCATTTACTAACGGATTTAGCCACCCTTTGAGCCTGTACCCTCGTTGGTTTAGAGGAAATTTCCCCTTTATCACCTTTATCATTTTTACTCTTCCCTTTCCTGCTCTTGTTGATTGTCAGTGGAGAAGGCTCATCCTCTTTACAAGGTTGTACCTCACTACTACCAGATTCCTCTTCTTCTTTATCTTCTACCAGATTATCATGACTGTTGGAATCTTGTCTTTCTGCATATTCATTCAAGTCTTGATGAGAAATTAAAGCATGTAGTTGTTCCATGGGTTGAGATTTCGCAGATGTGACTGCTGGATTCACCATAGCTCTTCCTATATCTCTATTTGTTAAATCTTGTTGACTTTCAACATGAATATGTAGAAATCTATCCTCCCCTATGTCATTATTGGCTATCTGCAAAAGAATTGCTTCAGATAACTCTTTCCACAATGTAATTTCCTTTCCTTGCTCATCTTCTCCATGTGTTGCATTTATATTATTTCCTTCTTGTGTATCTGCAACATCTCTTTTATACCCATCAATGTCTTCATTCTGCTTTGATTTTCCAGTACTAATTTCATTGTCTTGTTTTGCAGGGTCAACATTACATGAAATTGGTTCCAGAAACTTCAATTCCCCTTTTCCTGATTCTTTTGTGCTCTCCCTCCTTTCATTAATATTTTTTTGAGTGCTCCCTTTCCCTTTGTAATTAGCAAAACTTCTTCTTATGCTTATCCAATTTTTGTGCATCACTTTCTCCTTCCTCTATATCTATTAACGTTGCAAATATATTATTGGAATTGATTCCCTTTACAGGAGTAACTGCTTTATCATTCAAGACTTCATTAGCTTCCTTGGTAAACCTCCTATTAGTGGGATTCCATGTCTTCCTAACTCCTCTACTCCTTTGATTCTCCATAATACATTCTAATTGTTGCTTGCCCTTCTGCATTTCTTCAGCATCAGTAATAATTATCTCCTTATTGTTGTTCTTTCTCAATTCTGGATGTAAGACTCTACACTCTTCTTCTTCATGACCTTGGACCTTGCAATGTTTACAATATTTCGGAAGCATATCATATTGTATCTTAACCTTCTCTACCCTGGACTACTTGGTATCATCCTTTCCTACCTCAACCTCCACAAACTTTGGAAAATCAAATAGTAAGTCCACCTGCACTTTGACCCTAGCACAACTTGGTCTAGTCTTGTTAATTGTGGCCATATCTAGATGTATAGGTGTACCAATTGCAGAGGCCAAAGAAAAAAATGATTCTTTTACAAAGAAAGTAGGTTTAAGGTCTGGAAAAGAGACCCATGCCATGGCCTGAGTAGTTTCCACATCAACTTTAAATTTTGCATCATAGATTAAAGGCCTCATAGGATATGAATATCTATCTTTAGCTTGAATGTAATAGACACTTTTTGACATAATGTTGGTGAAGTCCCGTTGCCTCTCACATCGAATCAGTACATGTCGATTACGAAGTAATCCAATTTTGCATTCTCCTTTGATATCACATTGTCTAGGTATAGCATTCCTAAGATCCTCCAATTCTGGCCAGCCATTTGAAAATTTTCCAACTATTGCAAATTGGAGAAGTTCTATGACATTCATACGATTAACTTCATCTTCTGTCCAAGACACTCTAGGAATTCCATTATGATATTTAACTTTCTTCAATGGAATAGGAGCTACTGTACTTTTCGGAACCAATATAGGATTAGGAGCCTTGAGAATATTAGCGAAGTTATCAGTCCCGAATTCCTTGCAGATGTTTTCATTAGTCCAACCAATACGCTCCCCAGGCAAACATGGAACAACGGGGGCTTTTGCATTAAGGTGGTGTTTTTGTATGAATAAGAGGAGGAAACAGATCTACATTCAACAAAGAAACCTGATCAGCCTTAGAAATAGGCTGATCAGTGGCCATACAGGCCATGAACGGGGTAATTTTAGGTCAAAAGTGGTGGCAGCTATGGCGGCGGCTATGGTGGTGGTGGCTATCTCTTACGTGTTTTAATTATTCTAAAAATATCCCTTAAATTTTTATTATAACTTATAATACTTTTTACGTAGTTTACAACTATATAAATTTTATTTCAAAAAAATTGAAGATTTCATGCACAAATTTCCGGTCAAACTTAAATTGTTTGACTCTCGAAAAACGAAAAGTGTCACATAAATTGGGACGGAGGGAGTATTTTTTATAGATGTATTATTTAATCGATAAATTAATGTTAATTAATTTAAAGAGTGTTTCGACACCACAAAATTCATTGGGGGTGAACTCTGAGATAATTTGAATGAAACCACTTGTGAAAACGTCATTCATGAACTTGAGGTCATGATTAATAATCTCAGTTATCGCAATAAATGAATGTTAATAACATGTTGAATGGGTGAAAATGCTCAGAGGTTAAGAGTTTAGGACAAATTGTGGATATCATTGAAAAAAATAATGTTGATGATAAAGTTAGAAATAATACAATACTTTTGGAACCAGTTGCGCGTTGGGAAACACTTATTGTATCTACAACTCTTCACAATTTAATGGTGTAGTTCGAAAAATTAACACCAAAACTTTTTGATGTAAGAAGAAAAGTTATAAATGAGCTTCAACTAAATTTAAGTTTTAACAAAAAACAGAACACAATAAAATCATATTTCACTAAATTGTCTTAGATATATTTGTATTTTTAAAGAATTATTAATTTATAATATTAACACCATATATTTATATAGGAATCTTTCAAAAATATATTATCTTATCGAAGCGAGTGATTTTTTTCATTAACTCAAATTAAAACCAGAAAAAAGTATTATTTTAGAGAAATTATTAATTAATTAACTATTACTCTAGTAATTTTTATATATTATATAAGTAGTATAAGTAGGGAAGTAACAAACAAAACTTTTTAAAACATTTTAGATGAGTATTTTGAGATAGAGAAAAATAAATGAAGTGAGATAAAGATAAAGCAGGTCTGGAGAAATATGGAAGAGTGTGAAGAGTAGTTTGCGTGCATGTATGAAGCAAAATATCACCTCCGTCTTTTGGGGTTTTCAAGACACAAAGTAACAGAGGTCACTCTGTCTTAAATTGAATTAAAGCAATGTTTGGCCCACTTCTTTACCTTATGGATAACTGTTAATTTCTTCGTCGTCTAATATACTTAAAATAATTATTTAATTTTATTTATTTTAAAAATTAAAAAATAATTTATTATTTTATATCTATTTCATTTTTGTTATTAAATATTATTATTTCTTTTTCACGATTTAAATTATTTACACTATTAGTAAGAGTGATATTACATGATTACTTTTCTATTATTACTTTCTTATAAAATGTGTCAAGTTAAGCATAAATAAATAAAAATGAACGAAGAGAGTACTTCATCTACTTCATTCATCTATTTGTACTTGTTCACTATAGTAAAATAGTTGTCAATCAATTTTTGTCTAGTTTAAAAAATTAAGAGTTAAATTATTTTTTGTATTTATTTTATCCTTGCTTTTAAATGTTATTTAATGCCTAATATATTTTTCAAAATATTAAATTTAATATATTTGAAGAATAATATTATCCTTACTATTTATTGTTTTTAAAATGTGTATCAAGTGAATGACTATTATTGAACGGCGGGAGTATCTTCTATGTGTCTTTCAAATTTCAATATATAAAAAAGAAAGAAGAAGAAGAAGAAGTTGACTTTCATGAACTTCTTTGTAATACTCCCTCTCGAGCTTAAATTAAATTAAAATTTATAAGGTAATGCATATTCATTTAAAAAACATAATATTAAATATCAATTTTCACTTTGCTTTTTAAGTTATTATCAAATTATTGTTAAAAATATAAATAATTTAAAGTAAAATTATAAATATACTTATAACCTAAAAAATATAAATAAAGAATACAATAAAAGAAACTTTTAAACATAATATATATACCTCGAATAGGGATAGCAATGGGGTGGTGCGGCATGGGGTCAGGGCAAGCTGAGCTTAAGCCGCAAAATTTTTAACCTGACCTGTTCCGCCCCACATAATTTTTTTTCATTTTCAACATCTAGCTCCGCATGAACCCACCGCATAAATTTTTAATATTCTTCTTTTCTAGTTAAGTTTGATACTAAAAATAAAATTCATAAAAATAAATTTATTTTTTCATTAATTATATTAATTTAATAGATAATGACTTAAAATTTTAATTTCTAGAGGTCAATTGAAAAACATGTAAGAAATTATATTAGTTTTGAGAGGTCAATTGAAAAACCTGAAAGAAATTATATTAGTTTTGACTGAATCGTTTTCATTTAGTATCTTGAATATTTTAGTAACTTTAAAGAAACTAATCTTAATAAATAGCTAAAATTAAGTTCCTGAGCCTGTCTGTGTTGAATACGCTTTTTCCGTGTAGAATAGAGATTCTCTCTAAGATTGATAGAATATACGTTTTCTTTCTCTGTTACTTGTAAAGTCCAGGAATGAATGCTTATTAAGGAATCGGTAAGCTGTTCGACCAGTCGGTCTCACAGTCAGGCAGGCTTATACCATTACGCTCACGAGCAGAATCTTAGCTTGAGCCAACCGCATAGATCCGCAACTCGCCCCGCCCAATATTAATTTTTAAAAAATCCACATCAACCCGCCCCGCACAACCTTAAACTCGCCCTGCCCCACATAGCCTTAAATCTACCCCGACCCACGTCCACCCTGCTCCATTGTCATTCCTAACCTCGAATTTATTTCTTTGTTCTTCTCTATATGTTCTTGATAGTGCTGAAAGTATAGTAAACTTTGAGTGTTTTTTTTTTTTGGGTGTTTCAAACAAATCAAGTGTCTATGTTAAATACTTTTTCCATTTTAATTTATTTATTTGATTTTAATTTGACATAATTTTTTTAAATAAAAAATAGTTATTTGAAATTAAAAATAGATAGAATATATAGAATGCTCTTAGAAGATGTTTGAATTGACTTAAAAGTTGGTCAAACCTATTTTTAAGTTAGTTTTTGACTTCTGAAAGTGTTTAACAAATATAAAAATAAATTAAAATAAGTAAAAGATGACTTAAAATAAGTCAAAAATGACTTAAAATAAGTTTAAAATCAAAAGTAGGCATCCCATATTTTTTATTTTTTGACTTAAAAGTCACTTCTGTTAACTTTTTATTTTTGACTTAAAAGCTACTTTCTTAAATCAATCAAAACAGACTCTTAATCTTGTAATTTTTAAACCTGTTATGTGGGAAATTGAAATTAAAAAATTGTAAAATAATAAATGAATTAAAGAGACGATAAACAAACAAATTAAAATGAAAGAATAGTACATAGTAGGTTATAAACTTTATGGTACTTTCTTTATTTTATCTATTAGCTAGTGAACAAATATATACAAGTTATTAGAAATTTTACAATTTATATTACTTTTCATATAATTTTGAAAAATTTAAATTCAAATTTTAAAATATTAAATTTATCTAGTGTAATTGATCATTAAAGATTAATCAAATTGACTTTTAAAATGCGACAAGTAAAAGCGTAGAAATGGAGTATATAGTAATAAAGTATAATAGAATTAAATGTCTTTACAATTGACGAGATAAATTAATCTAATCTTTATTGTAATGTTTGATATTTTAAAAGGAAACTAAGATAAATATTAAATTATTGGATAGACGCATTACAATAATTAAAACACTCTTTTCAATAATTTGTATATTTAATAATTACGTAATAAATATCATAAATCACAATAATTAACAACTTATAAAAGGTATTAACTAAAACTCTTATACGTACATGTCAAAAGGCTTTGGAGCTTGACTTCATCCAAAGAGAGATATCTAGAGTGATTTGAGAGTTGACATCAGTCTCGAGAGAGCCAAAAAGTTTTCCTATCAAGATTTATGATTTTGTTCTTAGTTATAATAGTTAGCTTCTTGAGTGTGGTTTCATCTATTTACTTTACTTAGTAATTGTAATGTTTATTGAGTTGCAAGAAATGTTATTAACTGGGTAGAGTTATTTAATAGTAAGTAAAGAGAGTCAACAGTTCGGAATTATTGAAGAAGGAAAATTTGGGGATGATACTGTTAGGAACAATTTATAGGTGTAAACTAAAACAAGTTGTTCATATTTAGTGAAAGTTAGAAAAAATTCTAATGGTCATGAGTTTTCCTCCCTTGAGCAAGGAGCTTATCCATACTAATTAAACTTTCCATACTAATTAAACTTATGTTGATCTTATTATTCTGCACTTTATCTTCTTGCATAGTTAATCAAAGGACCTGATTCGTAAAGTGCATAGGTTGCAACCGATTTAACAAGCATGATAAGGGAAGTGGATTTCTTTTTAAGCCTACAATAAAACAAACCAAGAATGGAACAATGATTTGTTAGCTTAAATATATTAAAATGTTGCTAAAAAGGTATGACCTAGAAAATACAATGTCCATTGATATCTCTATAAGCAGTGGTGGATCAAGAATTTAAAGATGCTCACCTCCTTTAACATAAAATTGTTAGCAATTACATAATATAAATATATAATAACGTCTCAAACACTTCAACAAAAAAGTAAAAAAATAAAATAACAATTAATATTATCATCACCAAAAATAACTATTAATCAGAAGCCACAATAACCAGACTTCTAGTCTTAAAGTCATAACTGTGTTGGACAACTTTTCATATGTTGAAAACGATATATAATATCATCATTGCTTATATTTGTGAATATCTTACGCTCTACATAACAAACTAAACAATCACTCAAAAAGTCATCACCAATACTATTACGAAAGTGACATTTTTGATATACTTCATGAATGAGAAAGTTCGTTCCACATAAGCAATAGCAATAGAAAGAGTGAGAGTCAACTGATAAGTGAATAAACAAGTGACCAAATTTGATGTAGATCTGACTTAACCAATACTTTAGTAAGATCACTAATTTCCTTCAAGTTGAAGAACCTTTTGTCAGAACCACAATCATAAACTATAAAGCTATCAACCTGAAAACTGAGATCTCGAAGTTTGTTGCTGACAAATTCATTCATATAATATTCAGCCACTCTCATTATCTTGATCTTATCAAAATTAACAAATGAATTAGCTGGATTCAAACTAGCCATACCAAGAAAGAAGTCAGTACTCACAACATCAAAACGATTATTAAGGTCTTGAAGATGCAAATCAATAACAATATAAAAAGTTTCAACTCGCAAATAATAAGAATATGTAATATCAAGAGCGTTATGCTTTGACTTACCAAAAAAGTAGCTAGCATCCATCTCTAGCATGGTTATATTATGCTTATCACAAAAATAAGAGACATTATTCATTAATGATTCGAATTTACTATCCTTCATGTTTGTAATAATCGTTTTGTAAGAGTAAAAAATTTCGTAGCATTAATAATATATCTTGATCCATCCTTTGTAATGAGGAGCTCAACTCATTTGTCTAAGAACTTTTCAAATCAAGTGCAACATAAAGGCAATATTAAATGTCTAAATCGTATCACAAAAGTTTTAGCAACAAATTAGTATAGTTTGGACACTCACATTCAGTAAATTCAAGCACATAATAACTGATGGAAATAGAGCAATAAAGTTATCTAATGTTCCATAATGAGAACCCCAACAAGTATCACCTGACCACTAAGGCCTACATTTTTTATTTAATCCTCGTTCAATTTGCACTTCACCCGATATGAGTAACTCTTCTAACTTTTTGGCAAGATGTTCCCGAAGCAAATCCTTGCGCTTAAAAGGTGCTCCAACAATATTTAACACAGTAGCAATTAATCAAAAAAAAGTTATCTACATCTGAATCATAGTCATTAGTGTTCACTGCAATTGGTGGGAAGAACAATGAATGCAATATGTGTTAGGGTTTTGCCCTGATTTTCTTATATTATTTGAAGTTTATTTTTCCTAAAAGAAAAGACAAAACATTACCATAAATGTTTTTACTTTTTTTGAAAGGAAAATATAATTTTCTTCCATATTTGGTTTATTCTTTCATTAGAGGAAAAGTTTGGAGATCGATAAATTGAAGATCCCTATTCTCATAGCATAACACAATAAAATCCACAATGTAGACGTTTAAGAGTTTAGTTTATGGGGAGATTTTATTCTCTCAATAGTTTTAATATTTTTCTTTTATATTAGTTTTCATCTAATAATATTTTGATTTTTAGTATAAGTTTTTTTCATCTGATTTATCAACCATATGATATGCAATTGTAAGCTTCCGCATGACGCCTAATCACCCTTCATACCTGTAACACCCAGGAAAATGGTAGCATAAACTGGAGCCTCATTGTGTGGGTTAGAGTAACTTTAAAGCAACAACTAGGCTGTCTTAGAGCTTAAATGGTTAAGGGAGGAGTCTAGGGTGAAGTCTAGGACCTAAAACTACCTACGAATAATAAAGGAAAAACAATAGTACCTCAAGACCATTCGGTGATGGGCAGTAGCTTCACCCATGAGCCTTGGCGATGCGCCAAAGGGATCTTATCGCCTAATCGACAGCCTCCTCACTAGTCCAAACTATTGTAACAAAGGGGGAGATAGGCTGAGGGTCGCCCAATGGGTTGGCGATTTGCCCATTGCCTCTCCCCATCGCCTAAGTGAGCTGCCAATTTATGGAGTTCACTGTAGCTTTGGGCGAGCCTAAGGGGCATTAGGTGAGTCACCTAAATGCCTTGCGAGCCAAAGGGTGCCAATGGGCGAGCTTCAGTGTGGGAAGGCTAGAATTTGGAGTTTAATGAAGGGTCTTTTAGTAAATCTTTCCTAAACTTAAACCAACACTTTCTACTCTTTTCCTACCAAATATAAATACTTTTTAGAGTCAAATTCTCCCTTTTTAATCACTCTTAAAAAGAAATAAAAGAAGACCAAAATCCTTTCAATATTTCTCTCTCTAGAAGTTCCTCTATTGAAGAACACCAAGAACTTGAAGATTAGGGTTCAAGCTCCAAGATATTCACTTCAATTCATGGGCAAGGCTTCTATTAAGGTATGGGGATCTTGATTCATGAATTAGTTTCTTCATGAAGCCCTTCAAAACTCTTATTTCGAAATTGGTATCTTGACTAAAAACTACGGTTTCTATTCTAGCCATGGGTTCATCCTAAAAACGTTTTCATTATGTTATTTGACTTATATCATGGATGAATTGATGTTAATTGGTGATTTCTATTGTAAAAATCCCCGTGAACCCATGACCCCAATTTCACGAATGTTAGTGAAGGTATTAATGCAAGATGATTACTATGAATTGTATCTATGATTATTTAGTTGTTGAATCTTGTTTCCTCATGCCTATTGTAGTATATTTAGGTGTAATTGTGATACTTGATTCATGACCTTGAAAGGGGTAAACTTCTAGGGTTATGTACATATTGAGGAATGTTGTATATGAACTTGGGATTTACTTGAAGGGTAAAGGTTCTATGACAATGGTGCAAAGTGAGGTATTGGTGAATGGTCTTTCTTCCCTTATCCCTTACATATGATGTTGCATAAATTACTTAGAATGATGTTAGTGTATTATGTCGATTGAAATTATATTTCTCATGAAGACACTATGAATGTTAATGTGAAAGTTCTACTCACATGCTAATGTTGATTCTAGATTGAGAGTGCATTCTCACCTTAATGAATCTATGAGCTACTTATTGAATTATATTGAATGAAGGGTTGAACAATCCTTCATACATGTAGATACAATGGAAATACTAATGATAATAATTTGGGAAATAATACTACGCGCCGAGTGGATATGGCCAATGAGGAAAAGACCCTCCCATTAATGCAAGAGGTTTGGTCATCTTAGTAAACTCATGAGATGAGGACTCCTCTTTTAATGCAAGAGGTAGAGTTTCTAGAAGCAATCTCCCTATCCCATAACTATACTTAGCTAGTGGATCCAACTTATAGCTATATACTTAGTTCTACCTTAGGCAAGTAGAACACCTCTTTTCGGTGTGGGGTTTAGACACCGGATTCCATGTAGCTCTCATGGTCTATTTCGGTTATGGTTGTTTTTTCCTAGATAATGAGATAATGGATGAAGCATGAACTACTCTATAAATTCTTAGTAAGGTTGCTAGGTAGGAGTGGGGGTATGGGACTTCACTTTTACATTGTACTAATAAATTTGGTAGGATGATATAGATGGTTCTCATTACTATGTTGAGAAATGAATTCATGAATGAATATTGAATGAATAGTTGCTATGAATGACTTGTCCTTATATTCAAATGTTATATATGACTAATCCTCTACTTATGATTATCGAATGTGATGAAGTCTAAAAGTAATATGTGTGACCAAGGTAGTTCCTAAGGGATGCTTAGTAAGGTTGGTATTATGGGATACCAACCATACATGACACAAGTGGACCTTAGGGGTTGCTATGGTCATGTATTTACTATATTGTGAATATAATTGTGATATTGACTTGAATCTTATGTTGATGCTGCAAGTTGGTTTCAAAACCTCATGAATGCATATCTTTTATAAAAATGTCCTTTTTGCATGTTTTAACGTTTTTATGCATATTTCTATACTGAGTACATATTATGTGATAACCCCTTTTTCCCTTCTACATCTTATGAGTGTAGGTTCCGGCTAGGACTTCCATTCCCTACTTTGAAGAAGACTTGGAATAGACTTCTCCAAGACTTGTGCTAGGTCCTCAAGATCCGAGGACAAGCATTTGATGCCACTCTATGTTCTTTCTTATTGTACTAGACTTTGTAAACTTTTTATGTACTTCATTCTATGAGACTATGATGTCTAAAGGGCTATTGACCCTATTTGAGATTTTCTATTGTACTTAGATGGTGTATGAGACTAAGAGTCTAGATTCCTACTATTTTACTTTTACGGAAATGAATTTGAACTTCGATTGTAAAGTTTTAATTTTCCGTATTATTTCTACTTTCTTATGATATGATGATGCTAGGGCTTGTAAGAGACCCCATCGGGGTGGACTACTCCATGTTTTTGTCTAGGGGTACCCCTGGGTCGTAAGAAACTTGGTATTAGAGCATAAGTTATTGGGATAATTCTTAGGTTGATGTCTGATATACCGCGTCTAATAGAGTCTTGTTCATGAGTGTGAAGCGCACCACACTTATGAATAAGAGGCTATAAGATGGTTAAGAACTCTCATTTTCTTCATTACTTTTTATTCGTGCTATGAAGTCCTAACTCTATGAAGTCCTTTCTCCTAATCCTTTTCTTTTGATTATAGGCAATGAATACAAGAAGGGTCAATGCAAGAAGGGCACGAGAGGAGAATGTTAATGAGGAGGTTCCCTCTCATGCTTCTCAAGACCCTCAAGTCCCTCTTGATGAAAGAGTTATGTCTAATGTGGAGATAAGAGCTGCTCTTCATACCCTAACTTAACTCATGACGGTGCAAACTCAAGCCGTCACCACTCAAGCACAAGCTTTGACGGCCCATGCTAATCGAGATGTGGGGCCCCGGGTAAATCCCAATGTTAGTACCATGGCCTCAAGGTTGAGGGACTTTACCCGTATGAATCCCCCTATGTTAGATGGCTCTAAGGTAAATGAGGACCTATAAGAGTTCGTAGAGGAGGTCTACAAAATAGTGTTTGCCATGAAAGTTACTTCTATTGAGAATGCTGAGTTAGCCGAGTATCAATTGAAAGACGTAGCCCAAACTTGGTACAATCAATGGAAGGATAATAGGGCTATAGGAGCGGGTCTCGTGACTTAGGAGATATTCAAGAAGGCTTTCCTTGAGAGGTTTTTCCCTCGTGAAAAGAGAGAAGCAAAAGTTGACGAGTTCATCAATCTCCGTCAAGGAGGGATGAGTGTCCAAGAATACTCATTGAAATTCACGAAGTTATCCAAATATGCTCCCTCTTTGGTTTCTAATCCAAGGGATGAAATGAGTCACTTTGTCATTGGTGTGTCTGATGCTATTGAAGAAGAGTGTCGAGCGACAATGCTCCATGACACCATGTATATCTCTAGGTTGATGGTATATGCTCAGCAAGTGGAAGAGTCAAGGCTTAGAAAGAAGAATAGTGAGGTGAAAATTAGGCCAAGGGTTGATGAGGGAAATTCATTTAAAGGTAAGTTTAAAGGTCAAGGTGAACCAAGGTTTAAGAAGAGATTTACCAACCAAAGCTTCTCCAATGCTCCTAAGCCTAAAAAAGGAAAGGTGGCTACCCCTAAGCCTCAAGGAGGCACTAGAGTGGCCCTTATGTTGAAAGAACTAGTTGTGCAAAATGTGGTAAAAAGCATGAAGGGAAATGTCTTGCCGGTATGGGTGTGTGCTATGGATGTGGAAAAAGTGGCCACCAATTGAAAGATTGTCCAACTCGTACGACCAAGGGAAAAGAAGGTAATTAGGCTCCCACTAGTGGTTCCAACTCCGATGCTCCCAAGAAGAATCGCTTCTATGCTCTCCAATCTAGAAGTGACCAAGAGGGTTCCCCGGACGTTGTTACCGGTATGTTACAAGTATTTTCAATTGATGTTTATGCATTATTAGACCCTGGTGCTTTGTCTTTTGTTACTCCTTTAGTGGTTATGAAATTTGATGTGCTCCTCGAAACCCTAAAAGAGCCCTTTTTCCGTGTCTACCCCAATAGGTGATTCGGTTATAGCTAAAAGGGTATATAGGGGTTGTCCAATTTCCTTGTCTCATAGGGTCACTTTGGTTGATTTGGTAGAACTAGATATGATGGACTTCGATGTCATATTGGGGATGGATTGGTTGCATGCTTGTTTTGCTTCCATAGATTGTAGAACCCGAGTTCTGAAGCTTCAATTTCCTAATGATCCCATTTTGGAATGGAAGGGGGGAAACTTAATCCCTAGAGGTCGAATCATTTCATGTCTAAAAGCTTGTAAAATGATTTCTAAGGGGTGTATCTATCACATTGTAAGAGTTAAGAACCTAGGGTCCGAGACTCCTCCTTTAGAGTTGGTCCCCGTAATAAGGGATTTTTCAGAAGTCTTTCCCAATGACTTCCCCGGAATCCCTCCCGAACGGGAAATAGGCTTCGGCATTGATCTTTTGCCGGATACACACCCTATATCTATTCCCCCTTACCGGATGTCCCCGGTCGAATTGAAGGTATTAAAAGCTCAACCTAAAGATTTGCTAGATAAAAGTTTTATTCAACCAAACATATCTCTATGGGGTGCACCGGTTTTGTTTGTGAAGATGAAAAATGGGTCCCTTAGGATGTGTATTGATTACCGACAATTGAACAAGGTCACAATAAAGAATAAGTACCCGCTCCCTAGGATTGACGACTTATTTGACCAACTCCAAGGGGTGAGTTACTTTTCAAAGATTGACTTAAGGTCGGGTTATCACCAACTTAGGGTGAAAGGAGTTGATATTCCTAAAACAGCCTTCCGAACGAGATATGGTTATTTCAAATTCCTAGTCATGTCTTTTGGTCTCACAAATGCCCCGGCGGCATTCATGGACCTTATGAATAGGGTATTTAGGCAATATTTCGATTCGTTTGTGATCGTTTTTATTGATGACATTTTAATATACTCTAAGAGTGAGAGTGAGCACTTGAAACATTTGAGGATGTTACTGCAAAGTCCTCAAGGACCAAAGGTTGTATGCTAAGATTAGCAATGCGAGTTTTGGCTAAGGTCGGTTGCTTTCTTCGGTCACATTATTTTTAGTGAGGGAATAGAAGTTGATCCAAAGAAAACGGATGCGATTAAAAGCTTGCCTAGACCCCTAAGTCCCACCGATATTCAAAGCTTTTTGGGATTGGCCGGGTAATATAGAAGATTTATAGAGGGCTTCTCATCTATTGCTTCTTCATTAACGGCCTTGACCCAAAAAAAGTCCAAGTTCGAATAGTCGGAGTCTTGTGAAAAGAGTTTTCAAGAAATAAAGGATAAACTCACCTCCACTCCGATGTTAACCTTACCAGAGGGTATTGACGGATTTGTACTGTATTGTGATGCTTCGAGGGTAGGGTTGGGATGTGTTCTAATGCAACATGGGAAGGTAATCGCCTATGCTTCAAGGCAATTAAAGATACATGAGAAGAACTACCCAACCCATGACCTTGAATTAGCGGCGGTGGTTTTTGCCTTGAAGATATGGAGACACTATCTCTATGGGGTACACGTAGATGTGTTTACCGACCACAAAAGTCTCCAATATGTGTTTAGCCAAAAAGATTTGAATCTCTGACAAAGAGGGTGGTTGGAACTCTTGAAAGATTATGACATGAATGTCCTATACCACCCCGGAAAAGCTAATGTGGTTGCAGATGCCTTGAGTAGATTGTCCATGGGTAGTGTTACTCATATAGAGGATGTGAAGAAGGAATTGGTCTGTGACGTACATAGGTTGGCCCGGTTGGGTGTGCAAGTAGTGGATTCCACCAAGGGTGAAGTCATGATTCATCATAGTTCCGAATCATCCTTTGTTGTTGATGTGAAGTCTAATCAACATCTTGATCCTATTTTGATGGAATTGAAAGAATCGGTTCTCGACAAGTCCATTGAGGTTTTCTCCTAAGGGGGAGATGAGGTGCTTAGGTACCAAGGTAGGTTGTGTGTGCCCAATGTTGATGGTTTGAGGGATAAAATTCTAGAAGAGGCTCATGGTTCGCGATATTCTATTCATCTGGGAGCCACCAAGATGTACCGTGACCTACGGGAAGTCTATTGGTGTAATGGCATGAAGAAGGATATAGCGGGTTTTGTAGCCAAATGTTCAAATTGTCAACAAGTTAAGGCCGAGCACATGAAACCCGGAGGTTTACTTTAAGATATTAATATTCCCACTTGGAAGTGGGAGGAGGTGAATATGGACTTTGTTGTGGGGTTGCCTCATACAAAAAGGCAACATGATTCCATATGGGTCATTCTGGATAGATTGACCAAGTCCGCTCACTTTATTCCCGTTAAGGTTACCTTGTCGGCGGAAGATTATGCCAAATTGTACATTAAAGAGGTGGTGAAGGTGCATGTGGTTCCCTTGTCTATCATATCAGATCGGAGTGCTCAATTTACTTCACATTTTTGGAAAGCTTTTCAGCAAGGGCTTGGTACCAATGTTAAACTTAGTACCGCTTTCCACCCTCAAACGGATGGTCAAGCCGAACGCACCATTCAAACCCTAGAAGACATGTTGAGAGCATTTGTCATTGATTTCAAGGGTAGTTGAGACGATCATCTTCCATTAATCGAATTTGCCTACAACAATAGTTACCACTCAAACATTGCCATGGCTCCGTTTGAAGCGCTATATGGTAGGAGGTGTAGATCACCGGTGGGTTGGTTTGAAATAGGCGAGTTTGCTTTAATTGGTCCCGAACTAGTCAATGATGCCATTGAGAAAGTTCGACTCATTAGAGAGAGGTTAAAGACGGTCCAAAGTCGGCAAAAGTCCTATGCCGACAATAGAAGAAAAGATCTTGAATTTGAGGTTGGTGATTGGGTCTACTTGAAAATCTCACCTATGAAAAGTGTGATGATGTTTGGCAAGAAGGGGAAACTTAGTCCCTGATATGTGGGTCCATACCAAGTCTTGGAGTGTATTGGGAAAGTTGCTTATGAGGTGGACTTGCCAAATGAGTTGGCTCCGGTTCACCTGGTGTTTCATGTTTCTATGCTCAAGAAGTGTATTGGAGACCCGGTTTCCATCCTTCCGTTAGAAGGTTTAGGATTTGATGAGAACCTTTCGTATGAAGAGGTCCCGATTGAGATTTTAGACCGGCAAGTGAAGAGGTTGAGAAACAAGGAATTAGCCTCCGTTAAGGTTCTTTGGAGGAACCACCTTGTTGAGGGTGCTACATTGTAAGCCGAGGCCGATATGATGTCCCGCTACCCTCATCTTTTTCCTTCTACTCCTACCTAAACTTGAGGTAAGTAGTTCCTCTTAAGTTTAGTAATTTGGGAGTCATGTGTATTTTTGTGAGTTTCATGATTTCCTTATGTTGTGCATGTTCTTGTGACAATTCATGATTTGCATATATTGAGTTTTCATGGATTACATATTCCTCATGTTGATTGCATTTTTTTTATATGATGAGTGCAATTTTTGATTTCATGAGGTGAAATTATGAACATGTTTAGTTATGTTGATGAATGACTTATTGGCTCTATATTGTTGTGTTGAACTTATTTGGGTTGGAGAAGTTAGTCCCTCATATATGAATGAGAATTCATGAGTTTACATGCATATTGAGTTGGTAGATGTAGTTCCTACTTTCTTGCAATGCGTTGACCATATCTTATAATGGGGTTGATGTTTCCTCCTATGAGTCTTGCAATTTTGTTTTTGTTGCATACTCGTTGGGATACTAGTCTTGAGTCTACACTTCCGTAAGGTGTCGAAATTTTCATTCGAGGACGAATGTCCCCAAGGGGGAGATAATGTAACACCCAGGAAAATGGTAGGATAAACTAGAGCCTCATTGTGTGGGTTAAAGTAACCTTAAAGCAACGACTAGGCTGTCTTAGAGCTTAAATGGTTAAGGGAGGAGTCTAGGGTGAAGTCTAGGACCTTAAACTACCTAAGAAAAATGAAGGAAAAATAATAGTACCTCAAGACCATTCGACGATGGCAATACCTTCGCCCATGAACCTTGGCGATGCACCAAAGGGATCTTATCGCCTAATGGACATCCTCCTCACTAGTCCTAGCTACTGTAACAAAGGGCGAGATGGGCAGAGGGTTGCCCAATGGGCGAGCTTCAGCGTGGGAAGGCTAGAATTTGGAGTTTAATGAAGGGTCTTTTAGTAAATCTTTCCTAAACTTAAACCAACACTTTCTGCTCTTTTCCTACCAAATATAAATACTTTTTAGAGTCAAATTCTCCCTTTTTAATCACTCTTAAAATGAAATAAAAGAAGACCCAAATCCGTTCAATATTTCTCTCTCTAGAAGTTCCTCTATTGAAGAACACCAAGAACTTGAAGATTAGGGTTCAAGCTCCAAGATTTTCACTCCAATTCGTGGGCAAGGCTTCTATTAAGGTATGGGGATCTTGATTCATGAATTAGTTTCTTCATGAAGCCCTTCAAAACTCTTATTTTGAAATTGGTATCTTGAATAAATACTAGGGTTTCTATTCTATCCATGGGTTCATCCTAAAAACGTTTTCATTATGTTATTTGACTTATGTCATGGATGAATTGATGTTAATTGGTGATTTCTATTGTAAAAATCCCCGTGAACCCATGACCCCAATTTCGTGAATGTTAGTGAAGGTATTGATGCAAGGTGATTATTATGAATTGTATCTATGATTATTTAGTTGTTGAATCTTGTTTCCTCGTGCCTATTGTAGTATATTTAGGTGTAATTGTGATACTTGATTCATGACCTTGAAAGGGGTAAACTTCTAGGGTTATGTACATATTGAGGAATGTTGTATATGAACTTGGGATTTACTTGAGGGTAAAGGTTCTATGACAATGGTACAAAGTGAGGTATTGGTGAATGGTCTTTCTTCCCTTATCCCTTACATATGATGTTGCATAAATTGTTTAGAATGATGTTAATGTATTGTGTTGATTGAAATTATTGTTCTCATGAAGACACTATGAATGTTAATGTGAAAGTTCTACTCACATGCTAATGTTGATTCTAGGTTGAAAGTGCATTCTCACCTTAATGAATCTATGAGCTACTTATTGAATTATATTGAATGAAGGGTTGAACAATCCTTCACACATGTAAATACAATGGAAATACTAATGATAATAATTTGGGAAATAATACTAAGCACCGAGTGGATATGGCCAATGAGGAAAAGACCCTCCCGTTAATGCAAGAGGTTGGGTCATTTTAGTAAACTCATGAGATAGGGACTCCTTCGTTAATGCAAGAGGTAGAGTTTCTAGAAGCAATCTCCCTATCTCATAACTATGTGCCAACATAGAACTTTGCTAGTGGATACACCTTATAGCTATATACTTAGTTCTACCTTAGGCAAATAGAACACCTCTTTTCGGTGTGGGGTTTAGACACCGAATTCCATGTAGTTCTCATGGTCTATGTCGGTTATGGTTGTTTTTCCCTAGATAATGAGATAATGGATGAAGCATGAACTACTCTATAACTTCTTAGTAAGGTTGCTAGGTAGGAGTGGGGGTATGGGACTTCACTTTTACATTGTACTAATAAACTTGGTAGGATGATATAGATGGTTCTCATTACTATGTTGAGACATGAATGCATGCATGTATATTGAATGGATAGTGGCTATGAATGACTTGTCCTTATATTCAAATGTTATATATGACTAATCCTCTACTTATGATTATCGAATGTAATGAAGTCTAAAAGTAATATGTGTGACCAAGGTAGTTCCTAAGGGATGCTTAGTAAGGTTGGTATTATGGGATGCCAACCATACATGACACAAGTAGACCTTAGGGGTTGCTATGGTCATGTATTTACTATATTGTGAATATAATTGTGATATTGGCTTGAATTTTATATTGATGATGCAAGTTGGTTTCAAAACCTCATGAATGCATATCTTTTATAAAAATGTCCTTTCTGTATGTTTTAAGGTTTTTATGTGTATTCCATACTTAGTGCATATTATGTGCTAACCCCTTTTTCCCTTCTACATCTTATGAGTGTAGGTTCCGGCTAGGACTTCCATTCCCTACTTTGAAGAAGACTTGAAATAGACTTCTCCAAGACTTGTGCTAGGTCCTCAAGATCCGAGGACAAGCATTTGATGCCACTCTCTGTTCTTTCTTATTGTACTAGACTTTGTAAACTTTCTATGTACTTCATTCTATGAGACTATGATGTCTAAAGGGCTATTGACCCTATTTGAGATTTTCTATTGTACTTAGATGGTGTATGAGACTAAGAGTCTAGATTCTACTATTTTACTTTTACGAAAATGAATTTGAACTTCGATTGTAAAGTTTTAATTTTCCGCATTATTTCTACTTTCTTATGATATGATGATGCTAGGGCTTGTAAGAGACCCCATCGGGGTCGACTACGCCATGTTTATGTCTAGGGGGTACCCCTGGGTTATGACAATACCCCAACAAGTGGTATCAAAGCACATGATTCAATGATCCAATGGTTGAACAAGATTGAAGACAGGTTCACGTGATTTCAAATCAATTTGCAATCAATGTGATGATAATGATTTTTGTGTTACTACATGTGGAGAAAAATTTCAAATATATTTTCAACATATCCTGCTGCTCTATTCTTAAAAATAAAATCAACTTTCAACCCCAACAAACTTTTAATGCTCGGGCTCCACTTTTAACTTATATATTTTTACTTTTAACGCATGAGCTCCACTTTTAACTCATGCATCTTACTTTTAACACATGAACTCCACTTTCAACTCATGCATATTACTTTTAATGCATAAGCTCCACTTTCAACCCTGTTCATAACTTTTAACACATTACTTCAATTTTTAACCCATATGAACTTTTAACCATGGTAAGCAACGGTGATACATGAAGATTGTATGAAGAAAGAGGATCAGGAAAATTCAAGCCAAAAGGGGAGATTTGTTAGGGTTTTGTCCTGATTTTCTTACTTTATTTGAAGTTTATTTTTTCCTAAAAGAAAAGACAAAACATTACCATAAATGTTTTTACTTTTTCTGAAAGGAAAATATAATTTTCTTCCATATTTGGTTTATTCTTTCCTTGGAGGAAAAGTTTGGAGATCTATAAATTGAAGATCCCCATTCTCATAGCATAACACAATAAAATGCACAATGTAGACGTTTAAGAGTTTAGTTTATGTGGAGATTTTATTCTCTCAACAGTTTTAATATTTTTCATTTATATTAGTTTTCATATAATAGTATTTTGATTTTTAGTATAAGTTTTTGTCATATGATTTATCAACCATATGATATGCAATTGTAAGCTTCCGCATGACTCCCTAATCACCCTTCATTACCCAACAATATGTTGGTGAAGTCTCATTTAAAATCAAAGTTTTAAGATCATCTAGCTTTCCTTGCATATTGCTAGCTCCATCATTACCCTGTCCACGTATTAAGGATGGACTTAATGAATGATCTGAAAGAAAAAAGTAGATCGTCTTCTGAACGAGTAGATGTATACTAACATGAGTGATACCAAAAATTCACTTTATTACTTCTCCTTCTTTGTTAACATATCTCAAAACAAGTGTCATTTTCTCCTTATGTGATATATCTTTTCATTCATCGACTAATATTTCAAAATAATCCCCATCTAAATCTTCAAGGATAGCTTTAAAAATTTTCTTAGCACAAAAATCAACAATATCCTTTTGAATACTTGGAGAATACATCATTTCATTTATTGAGCGTTTTCTAAAATAATACTTCAAACATCTTCATCAATATCTCCATATCATTGCAAAATTTCAAGAAAAATATCTCTATTTGAAGAAGACCAACTCTCATCATGTCCACGAAATGATCGATTTAAGGTCGAAAGTGTCAATTAGGTTTAGTTTTCTTAGAGAAACTAAACGGGTGGGTGAGATAAAATGGATTAGGGTAAAATAAAATGAATTTGAGTGAAATGAAATAGGTTATTTAATATGTGGCTTCACTAGGAGGCAAGTGACTCTCACTCTATACATAATGCCTGGGGTTGAGTGACAGAAGGGATAAATAAATACATTTTTGCGTGCTTAAGGTATGTAATAGATCGCCCTAATAGTAGAATCATATAACTGACTTTTCGGTATAAGTTAGGAGGCGATTTATGCCTTTCCCCTTTTACAATGTGGACTTATCATGTGTAACCCAATAAAATTGGATTTCTATTTATTGGACTTATATAATTAATTCAATTATATTAATTTAGAAAAAATATTTCAATTTATATACCTTTAATTTGATATGATCCATTATTTTATGAATATTTAAATTCAATAAAATTTACATTGTTACATGTGTGAATAACTTTTTAAATTGTTTATTTAATTTGAAAATTTATTTATTGTGATAAAGAAAAAGCTGACCAAGTGAAAGAGTCCAAAAAGAGAACGCACACTCTCTCTCTCCTTCCCTTTAATCGCACAGTACTCTAGAGACCAGACAAGTGAGTACAACTACACTCTCTCTCAAACTGAGCTTTCTTGTCGGAAAATTTTCAGGCTTCCTTATCGCCGGCGACTTTCTCCGTTTCCGTCCGGTAAGGCGTAACTTCTTTCTCCTTTTTCCAACTTTCTCTTCTTTTTGTTAGAAAGATTTCATATTGTTATTTGCTTTGTGTGTGTAGAGTACTCATTATCTGTTATTTTTTTCCGTCTTAATTTTTGGGTTTTTAAGGGTAAATTCCATTTTAATAACTCTATTTGCTGATAAGTGTACTATTTTCCCCTTTTGGGGTTTTTTTTTTTTTTTGACAAAAAATCTTGGATGAAGTGCTTGTTGGCACTTCAAATTTCTGGGTGCTCTATGTTGAATTTAAGGTGATTTTCTTTTTTCTGTTTTTTTGTTTTTTGTTTTTTAAAGGTTTTAGTTTGATAAGTTGTGGATTCTGTAAAGTTTTAGTCTTGCTTATTTAGGAATTCCGATAATCATCATTGTTGAATTGGAAGCGATAACCTTATACATATTAGCCCTGAATTTATACTCCCTCCTTTCCATTCCATATGATGTAGTTTGACTTACTCAGAGTTTTTAAAAAAATCAAAGATTTTTGAAATTTGTGGTAAAAAAATGAGGTTTGTGTGACTATTAGTCATTGCATTAGGGGTAAAAAGAGTATTTAGAAGTTAAATTGTTGCTAAATGTAAAAATGTGTTATTGTTTTTTGGACTGACTGGAAAGGGAAGTGAGTCATATATATTGGGATAGAGGGAGTAGATATTTGCATGGGTTTAGGTTGACGAGTAAGTGTTGCTTATACTTTTTCTCTCGTGTTGTTTGCCCAAGATTGTTAATAGCACATATAGGTAAAATTCAATAACGAGTTCATGATGAGGTGAAAAGTGGTTCCAATAATGTTGAGCTTACATGAAGTCATTTTGATGTAGTTTTTTTTTTTAATGATTTTTGCAGCATATATATCGTGTGGCTTTAGCTTCAATTTGACGACTTTGCAATTCATGTTGTTTTAAGTTTGCTGTGGAAGTTTCAGTACCTCTTTGTATGACCTTTCAAAAGCTTAATGATTCGGAAAAAAGTGTTCTTGACTTACAAGCGAAAGAGGCTACCAGGTTCTGATCTTTTTCCGGAAAATGGAACTCATAATACACCTTCTGAGTGTAGAAAATCAAAGGCCATATCCCCTTTGCTGGAGGAAGAGGAGAAGTATGACAACCCTAGCTTCAAGGATGAAAAGAAAGACTTTGAGGTGAGATCTTTGATATACCGTACTCCAATTGGTTTAGGAAACCAAACATTCTATTGGAGGCATGAGGTCTTTGTTGTGCTTTTGATTGAGGTGTAGTAGTAATAGTAGTAGTTGTTGTTGTATGAGGTCCTTTTTTGTGGCTTGATTTTCTTTGGATAGTCATCTTCTAATTTATGTCGTCACATTTGTGTTAATGTAACTGTGGCAACTATTCTGAATTAAATTGTTATCTACATATGGATCATCTCGTAGATTTTGACTTACTAGTGATTCTTCATAATCAATAAACACAGATGTGTAGTGTGGTGCATGATCCCAACACTTGTATCTCTTGCTTTCAGACGTACATTATGCAAATGCTAATTATATGATTATTAGCTACTGTCTCTAATAGCCGTTCAATCTGTGTCTCTCTTTCTCTCTGTCATTGTTTTGCTTTAGGAAAATTGTTTACTTGCAATTAGAATGACAACTAGGATGAAGAGTATATTAGGGTAAATTCAAGAGTTCATGGTGTTCTTCTTGTGATGAATTGCTTAAGTTGTATATACCGAAACATGTCTGCTTGTGCTTACATGATAGAACTGTTAGGGGTGGGTGCAAACTGACTGAAACAATAGTGACAAAAGAACTCCTTATGACGGGGTGTGGGTTTAGAAATTGGTATGGGAAGTGTGAGAGCGTAGACTTTGGCAGAGTTTTCATTAGTAGAACTTGATTTTTTCATTTTTTGTCAGAAAACCAAGTGTTTTTATAGTACATGGTCCCAAAGGTGATGTAGTGGTTGAAACATGGGAGTGACAATTCAGGGATCCCAAGTTTGAATCCCAGCTATAACCCTCGATGTGAGCTCATTTTCTCTGACCATAGCGAGCAGGATCACTTTCGCAATCTTGTGCTAGTGGATTTGGCAAGTTGCCCAGTTGAATGGTTGAGGAGCATGCAAGTTGGTCCAGACATATCAATTAAGAAAAATCTCTCTTTTGTACGTGATAAGCAATCACTTGTTGAGTTTATAAGCTACTACTAGATCAAACAAACCGTTGTTGAATTATGTTCGTTAAACTTTTTATATAGGGTGAATATAATCTTCTCCCTCTTTCGTCCTACTATCAAATTAATTGTGAAGATGCAGTCATCCCCTTTGTTTTCTGTGTTCCTAGTATTAAACTTGTGAAACTATTGGAAATGCTTTCTTCCATCGTGAACTGATCTGTTAACACAAGACAACCTTGTTAATCTGAAGGTAAATCAATTTAACACAAGCATGTTCACACAACTTGTCAATTTTTTTTCCTTGGTCTTCGTTACTAGTGTGCTATCCATGTTGATTGGTCTTCGCACTTATACACCCCCCCCTCAAAAATCCTGCTGCATCACTCCATCTGATCTATACTTCTTTCCCTGCTGCTCAGTTGTAGCCTAGCTGAATCACCATAATCCATTTAAATTTCTTCAAGTTACGCTATGCACATTTCCTGCTTCCCCTATCTTGCATGATAAAGCAAAGAGAAAAGAAAGATAAATAATAGAAAAAAGGATAAAATTGAACAACCGTACATGCATCTTAAGCAGAAACAACTGATTGGACATAGTTGATTTCAACATTCTCTTTTAAGTTTACTTCTGTATTTCGTAAGGATGAAAATAGTGCGCACCATTGAAAAATTATTTGTATCAACTTGCACATTTAAATGTCTGTTCCTTGTCAAAATCAAGATAGCAGATGGGTAATTGAGTTATTGAAATTATTTTATACTTGTATGATGTGTTCAGGATTTTTATTATGACTTTTTAGGGACTGTGACTGTTAGATAGTCAAGCTTAGCCTGAGAGATGGATTTTGAGCTTCAATGTGACTTTTGGTGGCATTGTGATTTTCATTGAAACAATCTTCTTCTTGCCTAAACTTCCCAAGTTGCTTAATTGCCATTCATCTTTGCAGGATAATTCTGAAGAAGTTCAGTCTTCAAAGGGTTCCAAAGGGCCTCTCTCTGAAGGAGAATCGAGGAGTTCACAGAAGAGATTATGTTCTTGCATTATTTCAGGCAGTTTATGTGATAGTAAGTGCACCCAAAAGTTTTCTCGTTCCCCGTTGACAGGATTGAATTCTTCGAGAGAACAGGATTTGGTCTCCCCAAGTTCTGGTGGTGAGAGGGGATGCAATCTTCAGGATTCTGATTCCTCTGATTTGGTAAAACCGAGTCCGGAAGAAGCTGACACACTAAAAGATATCTCTCTGATCCCCTCTGTAAATGCAGTTAGTACAAGTAAATTGTCTTCCAGTCTGATTACTTTTCAGCGAAGAGCCAAGCGGGACAAGGATGCAGGCTGGGCAGATGCCAAGGGCAATCTTGAAGCTGAAGATGTTGCTTGCTTATCAGTTGTAAATACTGCATGTCTTGTCGCTCCTCATGACACTGAAAAATCAGTTGCTAAGAGTTGCTCGGTGGATCTTTCAGCAGATTTTAAGCATCCAGAGGTTAATCCTTATCCTAGACAAGCCACTTCATTGCTAGTAATGAAAAGAACTTTTGTCAGTTGATTTTTAGATGATACTAGAAAGTGTGCCATATTAAACTTATTCATAATCTGAAACATATCTAACCAGTTTTCGGAGATCAATGCTGATTATTCATAATCTTTTCTAATTTATTTTATAGTTATTCGTATTCCTAAACTAAAAGTGCAAAAATGGCAGAAACAAAACACAAATAGATTATGCATTTGTAGGATAGCCATAGTATTTCTCTAGACTCTTACTTTGAATACATGAGACAAATATTTATACTCATCCCATTTTTCCTTCGACTGTTACAAATATTATGTTCTGTGTTTCTTGTACGAGTTCTTAGTAACCATGAGCATGCAGATTGAAGCCTAGATTCTGCTGACTTTTGCAATATAGGGTATTAAATTGATGTCTAGATTTATTTTATTTTTGATGGCACTTGGACTAATATTTCTTGGTTTTCATCTAATTTGTTTGTTTTGTTTCTATGTATGTTTGGATTTGGTTTTAGGAGATATTATTTTGGGATGCTCTGAGAGTTTTTTTTGTTTTTATTTTCAGAAACATAAAATAAAAAATATTTGTATAAGAAAACAAAACAACTGTGCAAAAACAGAACATTCTTTTTCTATGTCCAGACAAGGCTCAACCAAAGTATTTCAAATGGATTATGTAAATTTACTTGCTTTCCTATAACTGCAGATACTAGCCTACAGGTTCTGTAATTTGAGAGACAAATTCACTTTGCATGAGACTTTTTTTCTGCATCCTGCTTGAACTGGTTACTTGGTTTTCTCCTTTGACATGTTAGGCTATGTGAAGGCATTGATAACTCAGGTTGGTGGAACCGGCTTGCTGCTCTGTTCGTCTTTGCTGTCCTACTAAACACCCGATGAAGACTGACATGCTAATTATTTCTCTAGAAAATCATGTGATTCCAATGTTAACCAAGTTTTTATTTTGTTATAGACAACCAACGGAGGTGACACTTATCGTGCTTGTGCTGGATCTCCTTCACAGATGAAGATGTAAGCTTAACTATCGTCTACTCTTGCCTTATAGTGAAGTTAGGGGACAGGTTTAATGAAAGATTCTTCTTGTCTGGAAATGTAACCTAGTTGAAGATATTCAATTTTAATTCCTGGATTTTGCTTGTACAGATTGTTAGATGTTAATGAACAGTCTATCTCAGTGAAGGAAGCTCCACCAATCGACGAAGTAGCTGATCCAAATTCTGGAGTAGGTTTCTCTGGTTTGGATGACGGTGTTGCTTCAGATGCTTTCAAGGAGTCATCATTTCATAGCCCTCAGGACCCTTCTTTTGATGGTTTGTCCAGAACTGAAGTGCCAATATCGTCTCCCTTAGAGGTTGCAAGTAACAGTGGTTCCCAAGCTTTAGATATATCTACACCTTGTGGTATGTATTTTTATTTGGTTTTATCCTCCTGGATTTAAGATATATGTTTTTATAGGAGCTCGTGTTCATGAATTTTATGTGTCTCAG
Source organism: Solanum gracilifrons (assembly GCA_029582605.1). Taxonomy (NCBI): domain Eukaryota; kingdom Viridiplantae; phylum Streptophyta; class Magnoliopsida; order Solanales; family Solanaceae; genus Solanum; species Solanum gracilifrons. Next base: position 31,226 of record JAJOOH010004205.1, read on the forward strand.
TATGCTTCTGTTTTAAATTACCATGTTCAGATAGTGATGACAAAATGGACCGCAATAGGTCAGAACAAGCATCTGATGAACACCTCATTCCAACTGCACTGGAAGTTCAGCTGAACCCTCCTTGCTCCTTGAATGGAAATGATTCCACGGTTTTACATAGGGTGCCTTCTGATAAAAGTTTGGAATTACTTGACAACAAGCCCGAGAAGATAACTCCAATTCATGCAGAGTTGCCTGAAGCTGGTTGCTTATCTGGAAAAGCAATGGTTGATAGTTGTGCAGGCAGTTCTTCGAAGAATGATTTACTGCAGGTATGTGTAGTGTTAAAGAAATTGCTGCTCATCTCAATCTCTACCAGTTTTCTGTGATGCTGTGCACTTCCAATTGAGTCTTTGACGTTTGATTGAGATGCATTAAATTGTTTGCTTTCAGCTTTTGTCGGAAGATAGAACCTACAACTTTTTCCCATTAGCAAGCCTGCAGGAAAATGAGAGTGCTCATGCTAATTCTAAAGAAGGAAAAGCTTCCTCGTTAGAAGACAAGAGACATTGTGCGTTTACTATAGCAGAATCCTCAGATTTTCTGGGTTTGTCACTGCCAAGTCAAGCTTTAGTTTCGAGATCCTCACAGTTGGCTGACGTATGGAATCAACCAAGCGAATTCATTCAAGGAGCAGCTTCTCAGTTTTCTGTTGATGCATCAATGCTTCACCGACATCAAATGATCCTGGATAACATTCTTAATAGAGCAAGATCTCAAAACGGAAACAAGAGGAGATTTGCAGAAAAATTAGGGTCTCCAACCATGTGGTCAGAAGAGGAGCTAGATTCTCTTTGGATTGGTGTGAGGCGGCATGGAAGAGGTAACTGGGATGTGATGTTGAGGGATCCAAGACTGCGCTTTTTTTCCTGGAGGACACCAACAGACTTGGCAGAACGGTGGATGGAGGAACAGTCGAAACTTTTACATGGAAAATCCATTTCCCCTGTGAGACAGTTACATAAAGCTGATGTTTCATCTCATGGTATGGATGATGTTCAACTTTCACTTGGGCATGCACATTCCCAGTCAGAGGGGAACATCCGGAGCCAAATACCATTTCATTTTCCAAATGTTCAAAATATTTCGCACAAATTACTTCACCTGGCTACAACAAATGTAGGGACCTTAGATTCTCTCTGTCTCAGGGGAAAACACAAAAGAGCTAGATTCAATCAATCCGAGAACTCTGCAGGTTCAGGTGTTGAATGTTCATTCAGTTCTCGAATTATGAACAGAGTGTCTGAAGTAGGTAATTTGCCTCACTGGCTTAAGGAAGTGGTTGCTATCCCACCCAGGCCTCCTGGATTTGCCCCAGATTCTTCATGGTTTATCCATCCATGGATTGGTCCACCGTTTTCTGAACCTAACCGAGCTCATTATGAATCAATGAACAGACTGAGCGACTTGTACACTACACCAAAAACTGAGCTGAATAATGGTAATGCTGATTGTGCTCATCTCCCTATGAGAGAGGGGAAGCAACATTGCAAGACAGAAGCAGATAAAAAAGTTGAGCTGATTGTCATCAATAGCGATGCCTCATCAGAGGAGACGATATCAGATGATTGTAATGCAAGGCATTAGCTTAAGTTGAGATTTCATAATTCAACAATGGTTAAGCTTGTATAAAAGTAGTTTAAGTATCTCAGCTATTTCTCGAGGGCGAGATTAGCTGAATGAGGTAGTTTTTATTTTCCCAAATTCTTATTTTAGCTATTTGCAGGTAGCTGTATCTTGTAAACTCACTTTAGTTCCAAATTAGGGATTGGATCAAAGCCAAGCAAATCCAAACTCCTTCATAAACTCAAGGCTGGTAAGCTTTCTACCTTTGCAAAATGTGATAAAAGTCCAGGCTGATGAATAATAGTGAGAGTTTGGCATGAAGGAACGCATTTTATGACATTTGGTAAACTAATGACTAATAATTTTTCTAGGAGTGTTAAATGTGGCCCAATTAGATACATAATAATGAAAAAAAAATGAGTCAAGAATGATAGCGACATGACAGATTTACTGTTTGTAGGGTGAGTTAATTAAATCTACACTTTAAACTAAGAGGTAAAGTAGGTGTACTATGCGCAGTAAAAGGTGATTTTATGTAACGTATCTGCAGTCTTTTTTGACTTCTAGGATCCCTTCTTCCTACAAGACCTTCTCTATACCCTTGAAATGTGGTTTATGACTTGTGGAAAAGGATGACACGATAAACGAGGCAAAACATATGCTTGCGGTGAATAAATTCTAAAATGGATAACGGTAAATAGTCAGAATTTGGTCAGAAATTTAAAAAAATTATAATATTTTTTTAATTTTTAAAATAAACTGATCATTTTTTTTCATTTTTTAGTTAAAATGTATTAAAATTCAAAGGGTAAAAATGTTTAAAAAAGTAAAATAACATAGGTAAATATCATTCTGGCCAAAAAGATTTTTTCTTCTAAAATTTGAAGTCGGTTGAAGTTCGATCAAAGTCGATTATTTGGGTAAACAAGCGTGAAATTGATTTTGACGGTTTCATTTATTGGAGCAATAGAAGTCAGTTAAGACAGTAGTTAATAATTAAGTCGGTATTAGTGTTTCATAGTCCTTGCTTATTTAGGAATTTGCATTAGCTATATCAACATATATTATTTATGTAGTTCAGTTAGTTTAGGAGTCTTATTAGTTCTTTGTAACTCTATTTAATACCTTTCAGCCTTCATTAATAAAGTATCATTTTCCAGAACCTATTGAGTCCTTACATGGTATCAGGGCTCTTACGCTCTAACGAGAATGATCCAATTTTTTTTCCTTCCTTCTCCTCACTCAGATCAGCAACATGACCAATCACAATGGCAACAATCCTAGAGTTGTCAATGCTGATAACACGATGGGTACCAACAGTATCATTCAGTTCAATCCTGCGTCCCAATTACCCCTCAAACTAAGTGGTGGTCACAACTTCGTCACATGGAAATCCCAATTCTCCATGCTTATGTATGGCTACAACCTCTTTGGCCATCTCGATGGGACCACTCTGGCCCCCAATCGCACGATTACCCTAGGCATGAACACATCTCCTAATCCTACCTTCTTAGCTTGGTTCCGTCAGGACAAACTCATCCATAATACCCTCATGGCTTCTGTCGAACCCACCATTGCTCCTACTGTTGCTGCCGCTGACTAGGCTAAATCAACTTGAGATGCTTTACATACAACTTATGCGAACAAATCTCAAACTTGGGTCTTTAGTTTGTGTGATCAGCTTGCCCGTGTCACTAAAGAATCTCGCTCCATTACTGATTATCTTTACACTATTCGGTCTCTTTCGGATGAGTTAGCCACTGCTGGTGCTCCTGTGTCCAATCCTGAACTCATCGTCAAAATACTCAGTGGTCTAGGTCGTGAGTTTCGTGAGATCTCTGCTGCCATTCGTGCACGTGATACGACTATCTCCTATGAGGAATTATTTGAAAAACTACTGGACTATGAACTTTTCCTTCGCCATGAGGATGCTAAGAAACTGTCTAGTCCTATCACTGCTGCAATCTTTACTCCCACCAAATCCAATACCAATAATCCAATATTAATAATCGCAACAGTCGCAGGCAGACCAACAATTCTCAACAATGGCGCTAGAACTCACATCCAAATACTCCACCACAATGGTAGTCCAACTCAAATTCAAATGGTGTTACTCGATGTCAACTATGTAATAGGATTGGCCACATCGCCAATGTCTACCGCTCGGAGTCTCACAATCACTTTGAAGCCAAAGCCAACTATGCAACTGGGTTTACTACCGCAGCCGACCCTTGGATAGTTGATTCAAGATCCACCCATCACATCACAACATAATCACACAATCTACAATCGTACCATGGTACCGAGGATGTATCCATGGATGATGGTAAGAAAATTCCCATCTCTCACACTCGTTCTACTCAATTAAATGCATCAAACAATGTTTTCAAGTTAACCCACACTTTGTGTGCCCCTTCCATTAAACACAAACTTCTATCTGTTTCTAATTTTTGTCAAGACAATCTAAAGTCTATTGAATTTTTTTCTTTTGACTTTGTTGTGAAGGATTTGAAAATGCGGAAATCGTTGGTGCACGGTCAGACCAACAATGGACTGTATAAGTGGCCTGTCTCATATCCTCAAGCTCACATGACTGCACCATCCATTTCTCTCACTACTTGGCATCAACGTCTTGGTTATCCTCACTCTAGAGTTCTTAGGTTTATTTTAAATAAATTCTCATTACCGTTTCATGAGTGAGACAAACTCTTCCATTGCAATTCTTGTTAATCTAATAAAGCCCATCGATATCCTTTTACTCAATTATCACTGTGTAGCTCTAAATCGCTTCAAATTATTTTTAGTTATTTATGGGGGCCATCACCGATTTTATCTCTTGACAAGAAGCTGTATTATTGTATCTTTGGCTCTACACATTAACTAAAAAAAGTGAAGTCAAAGACATCTTTCAAAAATTTCATCCTTTGATGAAAAAACATTTTGACATAAATTTTTATCATTGTATACTAAGGCTGGCAATTGGATAGGACCGGATCAACATGACCGGTTTTACCGAAACCGGTCCTCGTTACCGGATTTAGTTACCGGAACCGGGTCTTACCGGAACCGGTTTTACCGGAAATTTCCAAAGGTTCTGTCCAGTCCCTTAGTTACCGGATAGGAACCGGTTTGGACCGGACCGGAACCGGTTCTTACCGGATCATTGTGTACCGGTAATTTTTTTATTTTTTTATTAACTTTAATTATTATATAATATTATATTATTAATTAATAAAATTATATTATTAAAAAACTTCAATTTAA
>JAJOOH010004206.1:0-40407 GCA_029582605.1 Solanum gracilifrons
TTTTCTTATTTGTACACACTTCATGAATATTTTCCCCTTTGTGGCTCCATCTTTGCTCATTATTTATTTCTTTTTAATTTTTCTGCCAAAAACATGTTGCTCCCCAATATACATGCAAGTGTACGTGGTCGCTCAAATAATATAGATTCTTAAAGAAACGAGTTATCGTTCCCAAGGGACTTATGATCAATATATATTTAACACTCAATTCTACAAATAAAATAAAAGTAATTGTTTTCAGAAATGGTGATGATTATGAACTACTACTTCGAATTATGCAATAAATAAAAGTAACTAATTGTGAACGACTTTAAGATAATGTTTCAAGCAAGTTGCAACATGCAATGAATCTCATGTATCGTATTCTCGGCTTAGAACTAATTTGAGTTGTCAAGTTACTGGTTTACATGGTTAATTTTATGAGTTGGGTCTCTAGACCTCTAGTCGCCAACTCCAGTTAGCTGCCTAACTACATCATTGAGCGGGTATAAGCAAGCCTAACTGGCGAGCATTTATATTTCATCCTGTCTCATAACCAAGAAACTTGTTCATCCGGGAGTCATTCCTAAACACAAATCACCTCAACTTAATGGATTGATCGAGCTCTCTATGTTCTCTGGTCTATCTAATCCCTCCTCTCTCGATTTTAATACTAGGCAATATATTTATCTCTAGATGGCCAGTCAAGAAATACTAAAACAAGAACATAACAGTAATTTGTAATGACAACCAAGAATTAATTCAAGAACCTTAAATAATCAACAATCGATTCGCAACTATTGCCCAGAACTAGGGCGTTTAGCCACTCATACTATTAGAAAACCACAAAATACAATTTTTCATGCGATTTCCTAAATATAGAAGAGTTAGAAGATCAAAACCTATTACAAATGATGAAATTTGGTCTTGCAAACCAAAATAATGTTGAACACCCTACAATATTACCCTACAGGTCTATTTATAAAAGTTGGGAAAATTAGAATTGAATTCTACTTTACTTAGGAATCCTATTTAGTACAATTTTCGCTGAAAAAGTTGGAATTCCCTCGGGATATCGCGCCCCCTATTGCGCTTGGAACTTGCCTCAGAAATTTGCACCTTGGCGCACCGCGCCAAGAAGGCACCTCTGAACTTTGAGCCTTGGCGTGTCGCGCCTCTCAATTCGCTAACGAAGCCACTCTGGATTTCCCCCAGTGGCGAGCCGTGCCAACCAGTGCGCCAACCACTGGTGGTTTTTTTGACTTAACCATTTTCTTCTTCTTCTCCAAATCAACTCCAGCTTCTTTAAGATGTTCCTGAAACAACTAATCACGTGTGTTTGTGCGAAATCATTGCAAGTTACATGAAAATCAAGCTAATAACTGAAGATCATTCTTCAATTCAATCAAAACATGGGCAATTATCGACAACTTAGGCATATAAATACGCATAAGGTCACCACCCCACAATTAGACCTTTGTTTGTCCTAAAACAATCCTTAGACTATTGATTCTTTTATTATTTTTCTGGGCTAATGCAAACTCATGCAAACATACCAATTAGATAACGCGAACATATGCCATGAATGTCCTTACTTATTTGTGTTTAGTATAGCCTTCCACTCAACCAATCATATTATGAACAAGGCCTATTTTTCAAAAAATAAAATCACCCTCACAAATGAAGTTCTTACTTCTCTCAACATGCCATAAGCTTGCCCATATTGTATTTTCACTTTCAAATTGTATTTCTCAAGGAATCAAGAGGACTTCTACTTGGTTGTAATGTCGACTTAAGGAAAGGGAGGGAATATTTTGGAATCATTTTAGTGACTACACCTCCCTAATGCACATGTTATTGTTCTGCCAACAAACGTCCTCTTTAGCTTTTTTTTCTTATTTGTACACACTTCATGAATATTTTCCCCTTTGTGGCTCCATCTTTGCTCATTATTTATTTCTTTTTAATTTTTCTGCCAAAAACATGTTTCTCCCCAATATACATGCAAGTGTACGTGGTCGCTCAAATAATATAGATTCTTAAAGAAACGAGTTATCGTTCCCAAGGGACTTATGATCAATATATATTTAACACTCAATTCTACAAATAAAATAAAAGTAATTGTTTTCAGAAATGGTGATGATTATTAACTGCTACTTCGAATTATGCAATAAATAAAAGTAACTAATTGTGAACGACTTTAAGATAATGTTTCAAGCAAGTAAAAGACAATTCCAGGGGTGGAACGTGCAATGAATCTCATGTATCATATTCTCGGCTTATAACTAATTTTAGTTGTCAAGTTACTGGTTTACATGGTTAATTGTATGAGTCGGGTCTCTAGACCTCTAGTCGCCTACTCCAGTTAGTTGCCTAACTACATCATTAAGCGGGGATAAGCAGGCCTAACTGTCGAGCATTTATATTTCATCTTATCTCATAACCAAGAAAGTTGTTCATCCAGGCTTCATTCCTAAACACAAATCACCTCAACTTAATGGATTGATCGAGCTCTCTATATTCTCTGGTCTATCTAATCCCTCCTCTCTCTATTTTAAGATTACGCAATATATTTATCTCTAGATGGCCAGCCAAGAAATACTAAAACAAGAATATAAAAGTAACTTATAATGAAAACCAAGAATTAATTCAAGAACCTTAAATAATCAACAATTGATTCGCAGCTACAGCCCCAAAACTCGGACGTTTAGTCACTCATACTATTAGAAACCCACAAAATATAATTGTTCATGTGATTGACAGAAAATAGAAGAGTTAGATGATCAAAACCTATTACAAAGGATGAAACTTGCTCTTGCACATTAAAATAATGTCGAACCCCTTACAATATAGCCCTAATGGTCTGTTTATAAGAGTTGGGAAAATTAGAATTAAATTCTACTTCACTTAGGAATACTATTTAGTACAATTTTCACTGAAAAAGTCAGATTCCCTTAGGGTATCGCGCCTGGAACTTGCCTCCACCTTGTCGAACCACGCCTGGCAGAGCGCCAGGCGGGCACCTCTGAACTTTGGGTCTTGGCGCATCGTGCCTCTCAGTTTGCCAACGAAGCCACTCTAAATTTCCACTTGTGGCGCACCGCGCCAACCAGTGCGCCAGCCACTGGTGGTTTTTTTGCCTTAGACATTTTCTTCTCTTCTTTGCTTCTTCTTCTCCAATTTGACTCCAACTTCTTTAAAAGGTTCCTGAAAAAACTAATCACATGTGTTAGTGCAAAATTATTGCAAGTTACATGAAAAATCAAGCTAATAGCTTAAGATCATTCTTCAATTCAATCAAATCGTAGGAAATTATCTATAACTTAGGCTTATAAATACGCCTATGATCATCTAGCCAGTACAACCCGTCAAAGAGTGTATAGACCATAGATCGTATTAATGGTTTGTAGCATGAGGGTTCAAACCTTTGGTCTAGGGGAAGTGTATGAGGATGGTTTATGACTCATGATTTGCTTGACGGTTCATGGTTAATGGTTCATAGTTTGTGATCAAAGAAGTGGATTTCCAATACTTGGTTTACGAAGGACTAGTACTGGCTTGGTTCAGTGTACATACCGTACATTGGCTTGTAAAGTCAAGCGGTTAGTTTTTTTCCAAGGTTAATTGGGTCTTTTCCTACTCTTTTAATTCCTATAATACGTCATTTTAATCCTATTTCTAAGGCCTTTAACCGTTTCTAAGGTTTAAACTCTCCCCTTTTACTCTGAAGAGCTCTCAAGTCTTCTTCGCCAAGTTCTCTCAAGGTGAATTAAGGTTTCTTCAAACTCAAAGTCTCCTCTTCCAAGTTCATGTTAGGGTCTCATTAAGGTATGTGAGGAATACATCAATGAGTTTATCTTCACCCATTGAGTCTCAAAGAAACATCAAATTCTCTTTTATAATTCTTACCCAAATTATAAAGTTTCATGGTTCATGTATGGATTAATTGATTTACAGTTTATTCATCATGATTGATCTTATTATGCATGATTTGATCATAATTACGTGTTTTCAATTATATTTATATGAAATCATGCTATACAAGTGATTTTTGATATAAAACCAAACTTTGCTGATGTGCATGCATTATGAATTAAAGAGATTATGATTCAAGGATGCTTCTGAATAAAGTGTCAACATGATTTTATGAAAATAGGCTGCTTCCGATTGAAGTATTCTCATTTTGAAAGATGATCATTATTTAAATGCTTTAGATAAGTATCTCTTATAAAAATGATATAAAATCATGATTTCAAAAGAGCAATTCTATAATATGAGGCTTATGAATGATTTGGTATTACTAGATACTTACCATTTCAAAAGATTATGAATATGATATGATTATTCATGTTTTCCGTTGGGATTTTACTTAGAACCAAGTGGACTTTAGGATGGAGGCTCACCCATTAGTAGAGGCGGCATTCTTCAAAAGCAATTCCCTTGTCCCATAACTATGTCCCTGCGTATGATTGTCTTGTATGTACATTAGCTAGTGGATCAAAATAACCTTATGATTATAGCCCCTACCTTGGCAAGTAGGACACTCTTTTTTTAGTGTGGGAACAGTACACTGGACTCCAAGTTATAAATCACATGATTTATGTTGGTTATCGATATATCATACAAGAGTTTATGATTTCCTCAAAAGAATATGATTAAGGTTATGATATGATTTTTAGAATATTTCATTCGCCTTTTGCTATGTTTTATGAACTCAACTTATCATATTATGGCATATTTTACTATGTTATGCTTTATCATTTTTTCAGACTTATCATGGTTTATACTATGACTCATGTATCTTTCCTCATTCTCTATACATTTTGAGTACTGACTGTATATATTTCTTGTGCCTACACTGTTTTATAATATAGGTTATGGGACTCCTCATCCAGCTTGTGGTTATGATAGATTCTGATCAACTTTTCCAGACTTGGTGAGCCCTCATGGTTCAAGAACCTGGCCACTTTTATGCTTTTATATCATTTTAGACTTTATCTCAGTTTTCATATTGTTTTGTGAGCTAGGGCTTGTCCTAGTCACACCTATGTAGTAGAGGCTTGTTGTCAGACATAGTATTTCCGATGATTGTTTCGTGAGCTAGGTTTTGTCCTCGCCACACCTATGTAGTAGAGGCTTATTGTGAGGCATAGTTTTTCCACATTAAAGTGTGTGTACTCTGATTTTGGTATCATATGGAGATTGTAATTTGGAGACTTATATTCCGCTTTATGATTATTTCAGTTATGTTGTTATCTTAGTGTCATGCTATGTCAAGTAACTCCTTTAAAGTATTTCAGGATTTTTTTTACCATGTCACATCTTGGTTGTATTCTTGGGTCGTGACACACTCTATATACCAGTGATCATGCTCACCACACTCAAAAAAATCCTAAGTAGTCTGGCTCTAAGAAGATCGGTCAGCACAGTCTGAAGAACCCAAATGTCAACCCTTGAACTCTAATAAACATCAAAACCACCCTAATTGTATTGCTCGCCTTTGGAAGCCTGAAGAGTCGCATGAAAAAGATAGCTAGACTGACCTTGCAGATATCGCTAGCGAGGCCTATCATAGAAGTCCCTACCTCTAGAAAGGTATTCACTATAGTTGTCCTAATGTTGATCCCTCTTATTATGGCCCTCTTATACCTCGAGATGGAGTTCCTCCATAATTCAAGCATGATCCACAACATCGAGAAATGATATACCCGCTAAAGCCACTGGCTTGTTCTCAATGAACAGTTTAAATCTCAAACCACAGACAAAGCAATGAACCCTCTACTACTAGGTAAGCAGAATCATAGTGGCATGCATGGAGAGCTCATGAAATATGTCCTCATAATCAGATACGGTCATGGAGCCCTACTCCAACCTAGAGATCTGATCCTGGAGTTGATCTCTGACAGTCTACAGCATAAATCTAGCCAGGAATACCTCAGAAAATTCAGTCCACCATATCAAAAGTGACTCAACTGGTCTACACTCTATAAATATGTGCCACCACAACCTAGCTGGCCTATCAAGCTGATACACAATGAAGTCGGCACATCTCGACTCTATCAAGATCAATGTATACATGTGCTCATGGAAAGTAGTTAAGAACTCATAAGCATATTCCCAAATAATCCCAAAAAACCTCAGAGAAGATAGCCTTAAGAATACTCCAAGCACGTTTTGATCCTCTTAAGGCATAGCTCCTGTTGCACTCACTAGTTAGGCGACAATAGGTGTTAGTCTCACCCCAACCTATGGAGTTGCTATTGCAGGTTTATCCTACGGTGCTGATATATTTAGAGTTGGGGTCTGATGTATGCTTCTTAGCATGTCTAGTATATAAGTGATAGCCTTCTGAAGATATGGATCCATAGTTGGTCCAGGTGATGGTTGGGTTGGTTCCAACCCCATTGGCTAGGGAGGAATAAGAGTAGCCTAAGGTTGTGCCTCTAACTATGGAGTCCTCTCTCTGCCCCAGTCCCGGGCTATTGGTGTACCCCTGGCACGACCTCAGGGTCATCCTGTGGCCTTAGTAGGGACTCTACCCCCGGGTCCGAGTGCATCACCCCTGACTTCTAAGTCGCGCGTGCGATCCATCCTACAAAAGAGTGAACCAAGTAAGATTCCATAACTGACATTGGTGAACCTAACTCTACTACCAACTTATTTAAGCCCAAAACCTCGAGTCATGATGACAGCGACAATAGCACACTGGTAGGTAAGCTAAAGTATATCTCACATTTACAAGTATCATGAGTGTTGGGTAGAAACAAAAGTAACAGACGATAAAGAAAACAATTTAACAAAAACAGTGGAGATAAGAACAAAAAAAATATATACAACAAAAACAAAGATCCAATCCCACAACCTAGTAATCACGTGTACACAGTTACTAAAAGAGTACAAGTCCCAAAAGTAGACCAAAATTACAGACTTGTATCAAATGCAAAATACTAGTTAAAACTATAAGACAAAGAAAATAGGTTGATCTAGGATGTCATGAACTCACCTTCGGTCTCCGAATATCCCTACAGTAAGCTTAAAATGAACGCTAGTGATTGGTGCTCGGATATTCTTCAAGAAAATAGATGAAGAGTGTCGTATGACTACCAAAACAGTAAGTACCAGGTAGGCATAATAGGCTGACTCAAGATACACTCGTGTGGAATTAAAAGTAAATAACCCAAATTGACCCTAATAAGCCTGATGGGAACACAAAATAGTTAAGGAGACAACTACATAAGTTTAAAAGTATTTCGAAACTAAGACAGCCAACCACAGACTCGAACCGCGGTAAAGGCAAATAATAGACCCAATAGAATTGCCATGTCAGGACTCAAACCTGACTAATAGAGGTGTACCTGGACTAGAATTGAGGATAATATAGATGTGTAAGGGCCTCAAAACACGACTAAGGATGTATGCCAAGACCTCAAACCATGTCTAAACACATGTAACACCTTGCTACTAGAAAGACTTGGAAATAGAAAGAAACCATTTTTAAAAATAATAAAATTTGGAAAGTTTGACAAAGTCAAGTTAAGTATGAGTTTTGGGTCAACTTCAAACGACCATAACTCATACCAGAAGATGATTTAGGTGTGCTACAAGATACCGTAAGAAATATCTTTGAATTATATTTCCAACGCCGCCAAGTTTTCTCAGTTTCGAGTTTGTATGAGGGAGATATGCCCATTTGATGTTGGGTTGTTTAGATAAGGAAAGTCAAAACCGAATTTTTGAAGGGTACTATGGTCTTTTAACTACCCAATTAGTTTATTTCGTTTTTGGTAATTACTTAGGGGTCTCAACTGAATTGGGTCAGTTTACACACTCAAAGATTTTACACTAAGGTTTTAGAAAGAAGAACTCAAGAGAAAAGAGAAGAAGAAAGTCCAGATTCGTCGTCTTCGTGAAAAATTGATTGCGGATTTCATCAAGGATTTGCTCCTACGAGGTATGTGAGACTTTCACAACATTGGGTTCGTTCACCCACGTGCCAAACATGTTTATTTCAGTGTGAAGTCATCCTAAAAGATTGGAAGTTTAAATGTTCTTGATGTGTGTTCTGGAATTGCTTTAGTTCTTGAATTTGGGTTGAGATTGAGGAGTATCTTGGAGTTATAGTGTTGTCTCCTTATGTTGTTTGAGTTAGATTCATGTGTATAAATACTGGGTATCTGAATCTAAAGAGAATTTGAGATAAAGAATCGAGTTTAAGCGAATTGGGATTAGAAAATGTAGAAGGAAAAAGTCAGGCGAATCTGGGTACCAGGACCTGTTCCTCAAGATTGGAAAAATGTTCTCCACGTTGCGGAGCGGTCACGGACCCTTCTGCCTTAAAATTTATTTTCACAACCAAATATTTAAATGCATCTCCGTATCGCGGACTTGCTTCCAAAGAGTGATTTCTTGATCATTTTTCATGTTTAACTATCTTAAAACACTCCTAAACATCACGAGATCTTTCCTGTCACAAATCACAACCTTGAATCCATAAATTCAAAGTCAAGAAAAAGTTAAGAGCCAAGTCAAGAAAAGTTCATAGAGTCCTCCGAAAGTCTTTTACAAATATTTAAACATCTTTTTAAGACTTGAGTTTTGAGTTGAGTAAAGAGTAAAGATTGAAGTTCATTTCTTCAAAAGAGTATATTGGACTATGTATTCCCAAAGAGTAAAATGTTTCCACATTTAAACAAGAAAGGAAACTGAGATTTCCAAAACAACCTTTGAGCTAGTTTTCAGTAAAGAGTAAATGCTTTCACAATTAATCAAGAGAGGAAACATTGATTTCCAAGAGAGTCTCCAGCTAGTTTTTGTGTAATTATCTCAAACCACAAAGTTATGTTTTTAAACATATGAGCTAGTATATTTTGGAAGTAGTATTGAGCACCGATATGGGGGTGAGTTCAGACAATTCCCAGCCCCCATATACCATATAGGCACCATGGGTAGAAAAGGCTCATACTTTTTAGATGATTCCTTAGTGCTTTTTCGAATAGACTAGTGGATCCACTTAGTAGTCAAGTTCTAAACCCTCGGCAAGGTATAGGACTGCCCTGGCATGGTGAGGCAAAATGTTGTATTATCACAATAGTTCTTAAGTGATAGTTGTCGGTTAGAGAAACTCCCACAGAGGTATTTTGTATTATTATATACGCAGAGTTACTTGTATTTTTATATCTATCAGGAGTTTATATTGTAGCTTTTCATACATAGAGAGTTACTATTATATTTCTAAATACACAGAGTTGCCATCAATGTTTTAAAAGCTTTTCTTTATATTGCACTTATATTACTGCTTTATATTGAAATTATTTTTGTTTAGTTGAGTTGAGTTGAAACCAGGTTAGTCCTTTCAATTCCCTTTCCAAGCTTATGTCTTGTTTTAGAATTCCCCTCGCACGCTCGTACATTCAATGTACTGATTCCATTGGACCTGCATCATTTTCTGATGCAGATACAGGTAACCAGGATCAACATCCAACGCATCATTGATTCTAGTTGAGCTTCAGAGTTTGTTGGTGAGACTTCTTGCTTCCGAAGGATCCCTTTTTTTTGCTTTTCAGTATTTTAGTTCATTAGGATGTCGTGGGTCTTGTTTCGACATTCATCTCAGTTATTAGAGGCTTCATAGACAGTTAGTTAGTTCATTTGTCACTATCTTGTTATTAGCTTATGTTGAATCTTGAGTTCCTACTTTGGCTAAGTTGAATGTTATTTAATACATTCTAAGTTATCTATTGACCAGTTCAGTATAGTTTTTAAAGTATTTTATCATGAATAAGTCTTTCGCGAAGAGTTAAGTCAGGCCAAGGGTTCTCTTGGGGCCAACAATGGTTCTCGAGTGCCAGTCCCGCCTAGGGTGTAGACTCGGGGTGTGAAAAACTTGGTATCATAGCATAGAGTTCAAGAGTCCTAGGGAGATTATGAAGCTGTGTCTATTGATTCCTAGTTATCATTGTGAAGCGCGCCACATCTATAATTAGGAGGCTGTGACACTTAGGAACTATCTCACTTCTTTCATACTCATTTCGTGCGATAGAGTTTATCTCTAAAACATTTCTTCTAACTGGTACTTGTGCGTGTCTTTCAGATCATGCCTCCACGAAGAGCTGTCAGAGGTCGTCTAGCTAGAAGGAATGTTGAACCACAGGAACAAGGGGTACCTAATGCACCAGAAGTGCAACCTCAAGGAGAGGTCACCAATGTTGAATTCCATGAAGCTATCCGGATGCGAAGTCAAGTTGTGACCAATCAAGTTGTATAGAGAGATAATCGACAGTAAGGGGCTGATACTTCAAGGATCCATGAGTTCTTAAGGATGAATCCTCCAAGCTTCAGTTGTTCAAGTGTCACTGAGGATCCAGAAAAATTTGTTTAAGAGCTTCGAAAGGTTTTTGAAATTATACATGTTGCTGATACTGAGAGGGTGGAACTAGTTGCATACCAAATGAAGAGTGTTGCTAGAATCTGGTTAGATCAATGGAAGAAGAATCGAGGTGAGGATGCACCATTTGTGAGTTGGGCTTGTCTTTTAGGAGGCTTTCTTGGGACGTTTCTTTCCCCGAGAATCTATGAGTGTTCAGGAATACAGCTGAAGTTCACCCAACTTTCACGCTATGCTCCGGAGATATTTGCTGACATAAGGAGTAGGATGAGTTTATTCATTGTTGGGTTGTCTCGCCTGTCAAGCAAGGAAGGCAAGGTAGTTATGCTGATAGGGGATATGGACATAGCAAGGCTAATAATCCATGTGCAACAAGTTGAGGAGGAAAAGATGAGGGATAAAGAAAAGTTTAAGAATAAGAGGGCTAAGACATCAGGGAATGAGTCTGGCAGTAGAAGAATAATGTGAACAGGTCTTCCTTCCAACAGAAACAAAAGGGAGGCTCTATCATCTGCTAGTGCACCTACACCAAGAAACAAAGGTGAGTACAATAGTCAAAATTCACAGAATTTTAGAGCTAGACCTGCCCATTATCAAGGTAGTATGGCACAAGAGGGTAGTAAGCCTCATGTATGTGCTAAGTGTGGTAGGAGCCACTCAGAGGTGTATCATGATGGCTCCACTAGTTGTTTCAAGTGTGATCAGAATGGTCATTTTATGAGACAGTGTCCTAAGAATAGGCAGGGAAATGGTAATGGAGGTAATAGAGCCCAGTCTTCTTCAGTTGCTCCACCAGACAGGGTTGCATCTAGAGGAGCTAATTTAGGGGCAGGCAGAGGAAGAAACCACTTGTATGCTATTACTAGTCGCCAAGAGCAAGAGGATTCGCCAGATGTTGTCACTGGTATGATCCAAGTGTTTAACTTTGACGTTTATGCTTTGCTAGATCCAGGAGCAAGTTTATCTTTTGTGACTCTGTATGTTGCGATGAATTTTGATGTTCTTCCTAAGAAACTTCTTGAGCCCTTCAATGTTTCTACACGTGAGTCTATTCTAGCAGAAAGACTCTATCGTGATTGTACCATTTTCGTCAATCATAAGAGCATCATTGCTGATTTAATTGAGTTAGACAAGGTAGATTTTGATGTCATTCTAGGTATGGACTGGCTTCATGCCTGTTATGCCTCAATTGATTGTAGAACTCGAGTTGTTAAGTTCCAGTTTCCTAATGAACCAGTTATAGAGTGGAAGAGTAGTTCAGCAGTGCCTAAGGGTCATTTCGTTTCATACCTTAAGGCAATGAAGTTAGTTTCCAAAGGGTGTGTCTATCAGTTAGTCTGAGTTAATGACACTAGTGTTGAGATACCTCCTATTTAGACAGTTCTAGTAGTAAAATAATTTCCAGATAATCTTCCTGGAGTCCCTCCTGATAGAGAAATAGACTTCAGTATAGATATTCTTCTTGATACTCGTCCTATCTCTATTCTGCCATTTAGAATGGAACCAACAGAGTTGAAAGAGTTAAATGAGCAGTTGAAAGATCTCCTAGAGAAAGGTTTTATTCGACCAAGTGTCTCTCCATGGGGCGCTCCGGTCTTATTTGTGAGGAAGAATGATGGTTCTCTTAGAATGTGTATAGATTACTGTCAGTTGAACAAGGTTACTACCAAGAATAAGTATCCTCTTCCGAGAATTGAAGATCTCTTCGATCAACTTCAGGGTGCCACTTGTTTCTCTAAGATAGACCTCAAATTTGGCTATCATCAGTTAAGAGTAAGTGAATGTGATATTCCAAAGATAGCTTTCAGGACCTGTTATGGTCATTATGAGTTTCTGCTCATGTCATTCGGTTTAACCAATGGGCTTATAGCGTTCATGGACCTTATGAGTAGAGTATCCAAGCCTTATTTAGATATGTTTGTTATCGTGTTCATTGATGATATTCTAATCTATTCGAGGAATGAGGAAGATCATGCTAGCCATCTTAGAATAGTTCTCCAAACTCTAAGGATAGAGAGTTGTATGCCAAGTTCTCTAAGTGTGAATTTTTTCTTGAGTCTGTGGCATTCTTAGGCCATATTGTTTTCGGTGATGGAATTACAGGTGATACCCAGAAGATAGAGGCAGCGTAGAATTGGCCTAGACCCACATCTCCAACTGATATTAGAAGTTTCTTGGGGTTGGTTTGTTATTATAGAAGGTTCATAGAGGGTTCTCATCTATTTTGTCCCTTTTGACCAAGTTGATTCAGGAAACAGTGAAGTTTCAATGGTCTGAAGCTTGTGAGAAAAGCTTTCAAGAATTGAAAAAAATGTTGACTACCCCCCAGTATTGACCTTACTAGAAGGTACACAAGGTTTCGTTGTGTATTGTGATGCGTCCAGAGTTGGTTTGGGTTGTGTGTTAATGCAGAATGGCAAAGTTATAGCTTATGCCTCCAGACAACCAAAAGTTCACGAGAAGAATTATCCAACCCATGATCTAGAGTTGTCTACCGTAGTATTTGCTTTGAAAATATGGCGTCACTACCTTTATGGTGTTCATGTAAATGTGTTCACCGATCACATGAGTCTTCAGTATGTGTTTAGTCATAAAGAGCTTAATCTCAGACAGAGGAGGTGGTTATATTTACTCAAGGATTATGATATGAGTATCCTTAATCACCCAGGTAAGGTTAATGTTGTTGTTGATACCTTGAGCAGGTTGTGTATGGGTAGTACCATCCATGTTGAGGAAGAAAATAGAGAGTTAGCGAAAGATGTGCACAGACTTGCACGGTTATGAGTTCAATTAATGGATTCCACAAAAGGAGTAGTGGTGATGAATGGGCCTGAATCATCATTAGTGTCAGAAGTGAAAGAGAAGCAAGACCAAGATCCTATTTTTCTTGAATTGAAGGCAAATGTTCATAACCAAAAAGTAATGGGTTTTGAACAATGGGGAGATGGTGTATTGAGGTATCAAGGTAGATTGTGTTTACCAAGGGTGGATGAACTCCAAGAGAGGATCCTGGAAGAAGCTCATAGATCCATATATTCTATTCATCCAGGTTCAACAAAGATGTATCATGACTTGAGAGAATTATATTGGTGGAATAGTATGAAGATAGGTAGTGCTGAGTTTGTTGCTAAATGCTTGAATTATCAACAAGTTAAAGTAGAGCACCAAAGGCCAGGTGGTATGGCTCAGGATATAGAACTTCTGGAATGGAAGGGGGAGATGATCAATATGGATTTCATTACTAAGTTACCAAGGTCTCGCAGGCAACATGATTATATATGGGTGATTGTTGATAGAATGACAAAATCAGTCCACTCTTTGCCGGTAAAGACTACCCATTCAGCAGAGGACTGTGACAAGTTGTATCTTCAAGAGGTAGTTAGACTTCATGGGGTACCAGTTTTGATTATTTCAGATAGAGGTGTGCAATTTACTGCACAGTTTTGGAAGTCATTCCAGAAAGGATTGGATTCAAAGGTGAACTTAAGTACTGTTTTTCATCCTCAGATAGATGGTCAAGCAGAGTGCATTATTTGTACTCTAGAAGATATTTTGAGGGCATGTGTGATTGCTTTCAAGGGTAATTGGGATGATCACCTACCTCTCATTGAGTGCTTACAACAATACTTACCATTCTAGTATCCAAATGGCTCCTTATGAAGCACTTTATGGGAGAAGATGCAGATCTCCTATTGGATTGTTTGAAGTTGATGAAGCTGGGTTGATAGGACCAGACTTAGTTCATCAAGCCATGGAGAAAGTTAAGATTATTCAAGAGAGGTTGAAAACAGCGTAGAGTCATCAGAAATCTTACACTGATGTTTGGAGAAGAGACCTAGAGTTTGAAGTAGATGACTGGGTATACTTGAAGGTTTCACCCATGAAGGGTGTTATGAGATTTGGTAAGAAGGGGAAGCTTAGTCCCCGATATATTGTTCCTTATAGAATATCCAAAAGTATTGATAACATAGTTTATGAATTAGAGCTACTCCAAGAGTTAGCAGCAGTTCATCCAGTGTTCCATAATTCTATGTTGAAGAAGTATATGGGCGATCCTTCATTGATTATACCAACATAAGTTATTGGTATTAAGGATAGCTTGTCTTATGAGGAGATTCATGTTCAGATTTTAGATCGCCAAGTTCGCAAGTTGAGGACCAAAGAAGTAGCATCAGTCAAAGTTCTGTGGAGGAATCAATTTGTTGAGGAAGCTACTTGGGAAGATGAGGAGGATATAAAGAAGAGATACCCACATCTCTTCGAATTCGGAGAAGTTCCAAATTAAGGCACTAATCCTTTTCTTGGCATTTATTTTAAATTGGCATGTTGTATTTACATTTTTCTTGTTGGGTGTTTCAGCTAGATATTAGATGTTACGCCCTTAGCCTGCTAAGACTAATCTCATTCGAGGATGAATATTCCCAGGGTGGAGATATTGTAACATCTCACTACTAGAAATACTTGGAATTAGAAAGAAACCATTTTTGGAAATAATCCAATTTGGAAAGTTTGACAAAGTTAAGTTAAGTATGAGTTTTGGGTCAACTTCAAACAACCATAACTCCTAGCTCAGGAAGAGTTAGGTATTCTAAAAGATACCGTAGAAAATATCTTTGAATTATCTTTCCAACGCCGCCGAGTTTACTCAGTTTCGAGTTCGTATGAGGGATATATGCTCATTTGAAGTTGGACTATCTAGATAAGGAAAATCAAAACCGGATTTTTGAAGAGTACTATGGTCTTTTCACTACCCAATTAATTTATTTCGTTTTTGGTAATTACTTATGGGTCTAAACAGAATTGGGTCAGTTTACGCACTCAAAGATCACGCTAGGGTTTTAGAGAAAAGAGCTCAAGAGAAAAGATAAAAGAAAAGTCAAGATTCGCCTTCTTCATGAGGAATTGATTACGGATTTCATCAAGGATTTGATGCTACGAGGTATGTGAGACTTTCAAAAACATTGGGTTAGTTTACCCACGTGCCAAACATGTTTATTTCAGCGTGAAGTCATCCTAAAAAGATTGGCAGTTTGAATATTCTTGATGTGTGTTCTTGAATTGCTTTTGTTCTTGAATTTGGATTTAGATTGAGGAGTTTCTTGAGGTTATAGTGTTGTTTTCTTGAGTTTTTTGAGTTAGATTCATGTGTATATATATTGGGTATCTTAATCTAAAGAGAATATGAGAGAAAGAACCGAGTTTAGGTGAATTGGGGTTAGAAAATGAAGAAGGGAAAAGTCGGACGAACCTGGTACGCGGACCTGTTCCTCAAGATTGGAAAAATGTTCTCCGCATTGCGGAGAGGTCACGGACCCTTCTGCCTCAAAATTTATATTCGCGACCAAATATTTAACTGTATCTTCGCGACACGGACTTGCATCCAGACAGTGAATTCTTGATCATTTATGATGTTTAACTATTTAAAAACACTCCTAGACATCAAGAGATCTTTCCTTCACAAATCACAACCTTGATCCATAAATTCAAATTCAAGGAAAGTTAAGAGTCAAGTCAAGAGAAGTTCATAGAATCTTTCAAAAGTCTTTTACAAATGTTTTAACTTTGTTTTAAGACCTGAGTTTTGAGTTGAGTAAAGATTAATGATTGAAGTTCATTTCTTCAAAAGAGTATATCGGGACTATGTATTCCCAAAGAGTAAAATGTTTTCACATTTAAACAAGAAAGGAAACTGAGATTTCCAAGAGAGTCTTTGAGCTAGTTTTCAGTAAAAACTAAATGCTTTCACAATTAAGCAAGAGAGCAAACATTGATTTCCAAGAGAGTCTTTGGGCAAGTTTTTGAGTAATTATCTCAAACCACAGAGTTATGTTTTTAAACATATGAGGTAGTATAGTTTGGTAGTATTAAGCACAGATATGGGGGAGAGTTCAGACAACTCCCAGTCCTCAAAAACAATGTAGCCACCATAGGTAGAAAAGGGTCATACTTTTTAGATGATTCCTTAGTGATTTTTAGCATAGACTAGTGGATCCACTTAGTAATCAGGTTCTATACCCTCGTCAAGGTATAGGATGACCCTGGAAACGTGAGGCAAAACATTTTATCATCAAAATAGATCTTAAGTGGTTGTCGGTTAGAGAAACTCCCACAAAAGTATTTTGTATTATTATATACAAAAAATTACTTGTATTTTTATATACATCTAGAGTTTATATTATATCTTTGAATACACATAGAGCTAGTATTGTATTTCTAAATACACAGAGTTGTCATCTATGTTTTAAAATCTTTTCTTTATATTGCATTTATATTACTGCTTTATATTGAAATGAGTTCAGTTCAGTTCAGTTTAATTGAGTATAGACCAGGTTTGTCCTTTCAGTTCCCTTTACAAGCTTATGTCTTGTTTTAGAATTCCCCTTGCATGCTCGTACATTCAATGTATTGATGTCATTCGGCCTACATCGTTTTATGATGCAGAAACAGGTAACTAAGATAAGCATCCAGCGCATCGTTGATTCTAGTTGAGCTTCAGAGTTTGTTGGTGAGCCTCCTTGCTTCAGTAGAATCCACTTTTATTGCTTTTCAGTATTTTAGTTCATTAGGATGTCGTGGATCTTGTCCCGACATTCATCTCAGTTATTAGAGACTTCATAGACAGTTAGTTACTTCATTTGTCACTATCTTGTTATTGGCTTATGTTGAATCTTGAGTTCCCACTTTGGCTAAGTTGAATGATATTTAATACATTATAAGTTATCATTTGAGCAGTTCAGTTTAATTTTTAAAGTATTTTGTCATGAGTAAGTTTGTCGCTAAGAGTTAAGCAAGGACTAGGGTTCTCTTAGGGCCAGCAATGGTTCTCGAGTGCCAGTCCCGCCCAGGGGGTAGGCTCGGGGCGTGACAAAACATATACAACAAGGCCTCAAATCGTGGCCAAAAGACTTTGAAAGTATTTAATCACCCAATTCTATTTAATAGTCTACAAGGGTTTAAGTCATTCGAAGAAACATCGGAGAGTCTCTAAAGCGTATCAACTCCATTAAGTAAGCCTTAGCAATAACTAGCCAATAGGCTAAGGCCAACAACAAGCTTCCCACAACAACAATACGAAAACTATGAGGCAAGACATTATCACACCACAATACTAGGCCTGCTTGAACACCCAGAACTATCTGAAATACACCTAAAACATGAAATCTAATAAATAAACATGATTCAACTATAAGCCCATCCCAATTTTAGCTATTCAATATTTACAGTTACAAGCTCAATCTAAAGATCAGTAAGACATAGCCTAGATCAATGCAAACTTGCACACTCTAAGTTTATAATTCTAGAGCTTTGCCCTTCTAAATGACCTCTGATCACTACCACACTACCAAAAAAGGATTGTCACATCAAAACAAATGTTTATATACTAAAATCACAATAATTGGTGCAGGCACAAAATCAAGTCAAAATGGAATTATGGGACCCACATTTGAAATTCCAAAATTGACTCAAGCTTACTGAATTTGTGCCCTTGAAACGGGTACAATTCAAGGTCGGAAACAACCAGCAACCAATCATGCAAGAAAATGATATAAAAACCACCATTAAAAGGTCTTGGATAGTCCTTCGGAAAGGAAATGTAACAACCCTAAAAATGAACTAGTGAAACTAGAGGCAAACGTGTGTGCGTTTGTGTTAGGTGTGAGTGTGCCTTGAGTTTTGAAGTGGTTTAAGGTTGTCCCGAGCCATGGTTTAGGAGTTTAGAGGTTAGACGTCAAGGTAAGACCCCCCAAGGACCACCCTAAGGGTCCTTGAGGAGGACCCTAAGTCTAAACCCCAAGACCCCAAGGAAACCATGGGGCTGCCCAAAATGGGGTGACCTACGGAAGGGGTCCACGCCCCGTGTATGACCTCCGTAGGTCATATCCCACTAATTCAAGCCACAACCTTAGTTGAAAGAGGGACAGTACAATCTGTGAACCCATCCACGGACCATGGATGGGGTCTCGTGAACGATGTTTGCAATCTGTCAAGAGGCACGGCCAAGTGAAGGGTGAAGTGGTAAATTCACCCTTTGCTTAGTTAAGTGTTTGGACGGTTATTTAGTGTTTATTAACATATTTTAAGAGTATTAAAACATTAAAATTCTATTTTAGATTTCATTATTTCAAAACCCCAAATCAAAACCCTTCCCTCCCAAAAGTCTTCTCTCTAGAAACTCCATTGAAGATCAAGGTCAAGATCAAGCTAGGGTTGGGGATTCCTAGGTGTTTCTTCTTAAATTTTTGTGGGGAATTAATATCAAGGTATGGTGGTCTTGATCCTTGTCTAATTTTGCATTCAAGGAGCCAATTCAAATGTGATTTCAAATCATGAAAATCTAGGTTTTCACTCAATCTAATGGGTTCTTTCACCAAATGATTTTAAACATTTAATAATGTTAAATTATGATTATATTGATGTTTAATTGATTATATTACTGTATGAACCCATGATTCCTCTCAATTTCTAAATTGTATCTTATGAAGTGGGTTTGTTGATTATGAATGAATGTTGATGAATTATGCCTAAATTTATTTAGATTATTGAATTATATCTTTATATATACTTAATTATGGTGAATTGTTGGTGAATTGAGGGTTTGTGATCATAGCCTTGAAAGGGCAAGTTTGACCTAATTTTATGTTAAAGTAGAATTGTGCTTGAATTGTTGATCAAACTTGAAAGGTGGAGGTGTTTACTTACTATGTGCATTGTGATCATGGCCTTGAAGGCATAGTGTGAGGAATTAAAGTATTATCATGATGTTGTATATAGGAATGTTATGTGAAGCATGTGTGTGATCTAAACGAATGAATTATGATCAAGTTTAGAAGCTAATTGTGTTAGGATTGAATGTTATCTCTCTATAAACAATTGTGGATGATGGTGCTTATGTGAAAGGCAATTCTCACACACACACACACATTAATTAATGAATGAATGAAGTTTAAATATAATGTTAATGATGAAGTACTATTTGAAAAGTTATTCTCATATTGTACTCTAACGAATGTTAATGACTTGTTGTGAAAGTACTTCCTCACAATAAGGGGGGTTTTAGGTGTGATATATCATTTTTTTACGGTATTTTTAATACATTTCACTTAAGAGTTTTGTGTGTCTACAGCCATTTTGTATTAGTACTAATGTGTTTTTATCAGGTTTTCAGGGAATAAGTTCGGACGCAAAAGTTGAGAGACAGAACTGAGGAATGTACAGAAAATCCCATCTACGGATGTGATTCATGGACCGTAGGTCCATTCACGTACCGTAGATGATGATCGTAGACGAACTAGCAAAGCATGGCGGAAGATCAGGGAATTCTTGACCAAGTGTTGAACCAGGATTTCAATCGACGGACCGTAGATTTATCTACAGCCCATACTGTTGATCCATCAAATGATTCAAAGAGGGGTTCCAGTACCTGATTTCAAAGATTCTAAGTATTAACCTACAGAGGAGGATCCACGGATCGTAGATCAATCCACGGTCCATACTGGTGATCCGTTGTTTGGTTCAGATATTTGAAGATTTTGAAGTTAGAAATTTACCTAAGTCCTAAGTCACGGAAGGGACCTACGGAGCGTAGATCAATCCACAGTTCGTAGGTCAGTATAGCGATCGAAACTGCATTCTGAAACATTATTTCCTTATTTCATTTCCTTTTTAGTTAGCACTTATTTTTCTATATATAGGGCATGTACACCTCGCTTTTGGGGTTAGACTTTATTACTTTTAGTTCTAGTTTTTGGCTTTGGAGATTAACTTGCAGTTTTAGCAATTCTTGATTTCCTAAGTTCGTTTTGAAGATTTTGACTTCGAAATTCAAGTTGAAATTCAAGGTTTATTCTTCTCATTACGTAAGTTCATGATTTCTTCATCTAAAAATATGAATTGAGTTCTTGCTACTATGAGTAACTAAATCTACAACTAGGGTTGTGGGAACCATGAGCGATTAACAAAGTATGAATAGTAACTAAGTAATTCTTGAATAGTGTTGTTGCATGCATTGATAATTCTTTCGTTTAGAATTATTTTAACGAGTGCACACGTTAGAACTCTCCTTGTTGCTACTTTCCAGACCAAGGAGGTAGTTAATAAGAAAATAATTATCAACATAGATTTAGTGTGATACTATCTAATAGTCTAATGTTGATTGGTGTGAGGGTGAAATCTAAGCCATACATCAATGTGATGTCAAATATGAGGTAAAGGTAAGGATTAGTAAATTATACACACGTAGTCGGACCAAGGTGAGGCGTGAAATTCTCTAGTTGCCGGACCAAGGAATTAGAGATACCTAACTTATCACTTTGCATGTAATACACTAGGGAAGAATTGCTATTACTAGGATTACCGCGTTATGAGCTTATGGGGAACACGTATACCATAGTTTCTCTCTCATCTTGATAACAACAAAAGTTTTAATCTTGCTCACTGAATACTTACATAATTTCCTAAATTTGTTTCACAAATCCCCCCCCCCCTTTAATTATTTGTTTCGGAAGTACGTTGACTAAACAAATATAATCGTCGGTTAAGGTTAAGTCTAAACCACATTCCTCATGGGATCGACCACAACCTACAAGTTGGGTTCTTTAGTTGATAACGATCGCTTATACTTCTTTAGGGAGGTGTAATTTGAGTGTATCAAATTTTGGCGCCGCTGTCGGGGAATTTGGCTTTTAGATTAAGTTTAACTACATTATTGAACTTTAGTCAAATATTTCCTAATTTTACTTTTCCTTTTGTTTTTGTCTCTCTCAGGTTCCCACTCTAGTGTATGCCAAGTACACGTAGTCAAGGAGAACCACTTACTCTCTACGATCCAGAACTGAACAGAACTTTATGGAGAATGACTGATCAAGGAGTAACAACTAATCCTATCGGAGAAGAAGTAGGTGATGGTGTTGGGTTGCAGCCTCCGAGAGTTGGTGATGAGAATAATCAGATTAAAGCTGAGAATCTATTGAGAGATGCAGCGAGGGTACATGATCAACAGGGCTAAGACTGTATGGTAATGATAGGGTCAACTTTAATACTGTTGATTCTAACGGACCTCTTGTCCTCCCTCCTTTACCGCCGGGACATACATTTGTAGTGACTAGCAGTTTGATGCAGATGCTTACAGTGAGGGGCTTGTTTGTTAGTGTGGCATGGGACAATCCACATGGTCACATAGCCAAGCTTAGGAGTGTTTGCAAATGTTGTGTGGGTCAATCATACCTGGACATGGATGTCAATGGATTGCGAGTATTCCCTCTTTCATTGACCGACGATGCTGCTGTGAGGTTTAATGAGCTTCCTTATAATTCAATCTACATATGGAACCAATTGAATGATGCGTTCCTAGCAAGATTTTTTCCAGTGTCCAAGAAGCTGAACCACAAAGATAAACTCAACAATTTTGTAGCACTACCTGGAGAGTCCGTGAGTAGTTCTTGGGACAAGCTCACTGCTTTAATAAGAGGTGTTCCGAATCACCGAATTGATTATTAGTCGCTGAAGGAATATTTCTACCAAGGTTAGGATGACAATAGTAAGGAAATGCTTAATACTATTGTTGGAGGTTCATATGGTGAGTGCACTTTTGAGCAGATTACGGAGAAACTGGAGAAGATCTCTCGAAAAAACAAAGCTTGGAGCACTAGAAAGTTGGATACTGGGAGGAACATATTTGTTGTTCAAGCTACAAACCACCAATCTACAGATGAGATTCGTGAGGAGATGGCTCAGATAAGGACCGAACTAGGGTTGGTGTTGAAGCATGTGAGCGGAGGTTCGGAGAAAGTAAATGCTATGAAATATTTGTCTAGAAATCCACCACCGATTGAGGAGTGTTACTTTGAAGAGGATACTTATGCGGTGAATGATCAGATGGTGGGTTTCCGACCAAACGCACAAGGTTCCAATACGGATAATTGGCACCAAGGTCAAGGAAATCAAGGTTGGAACTATGGCAACTACAACTGAGAGGGTCAATATGCCCGGGATGACAACTTCAATCGCAACAACAACTACAACTGGAACAACTATGGCAACAGAAATGATCGGGCTGGACCTTATGTTCCTCCTCAAAATTGGGAATCTGGTACTAGGGAAGCTGGAGGTAATATGGCACGCATTGAGGTTATGATGCAGAAGATGATGAAGAGGTTTGATGCAACTGATGAGAATGTGAAGGAGATGAGAAATTACTTGTCTGGATTGGTCAAAAAATTGATACCCATGCAGTGTCAATCAAGCATCTTGAGTAGCAGATGACTCAGTTGTCAACTACTGTAAACCCACGTCAACCTGGCACTCTTTCTAGCAACACCATCTAGAATCCAAAGATTGATGGGCATTGTATGACAGTCACTACTCGAGGGGGGAAGCAAACCATTGATCCACCTATGCCGTCTGGGGTGGAAATTGAGACTAGTAAAGATAATGATGTGGTAGAGGTAAGTGGATAGTTTGAGAATGCGACAGAGAAAGAAGTGGAGTTAACTCAGAAAGTTGTCCTCATACCTAGACCTCCACCTCCTTTCCCACAAAGGTTAGTGAAGAAGACTGAAGAAGGCAAATATCACAAGTTTATTAGCATGTTGAAACAGCTCACCATCAATGTTCTGTTGATAGAAGCTTTGGAGCAAATGCCTGGGTATACAAAATTTATGAAAGATATGGTGATAAAAAAGAGGGCAGTGAGCTTCGAAGATGATGATAGATTACAACATTGTAGTGCTATTGCTACAAGACCCCTTGTGCAGAAAAAGAAGGATCCTGGTGCCTTCACTATTCCATGTATCATCGGGTTGTTGCATTTTGCTAAGGCATTTTATGATCTTAATGCTAGCATTAATCTGATGTCACTCTCTATTTACAAGAAGTTGGGTCAAGGAGATCCAAAACCGATTGCAATGCGGTTGCTCATGGCCGATAAAATTGTGAAGAGGCCCATTGGTGTGCTCCATGATGTACAAGTGAAAGTGGAGTCGTTCATCTTTTCAGAGGATTTTGTGATTCTTGACTGTGAGGTTAATTTTGAGGTTCCCATCATTCTTGGGAGACCACTCCTTGCCACTGGGCGCACCTTTGTTGATATGGAAAAGGGCAGATGAAGTTCGTACTGAACAATGAAGAGGCAACTTTCAATATCTGTAGGTCTATGAAGCAGAGTAGTGAGCTCCAATCGGTATCTGCGATAATATATAGAGTTGAGAGTGGGTCTGAGGTGCAGATTGAAGAGAGACTGGGTGTTGAGGCACTAGCAACAGTTATGATGAACTTTGAGAGTGATGGTATTGAAGAGTATGATGAGTTGGTCGATGTACTAGATTGATGAGAATATCATTCGAAACCAAATAAGCTAGAGTTAGACATGAAAAATCGTGAGTCCCCACCCGTAAGACCATCTGTTGAGGAGGCACCAAAATTGGAGCTTAAGGCTCTACCATCACATTTGAGGTACGCATTCTTGGGAAAAGATGATACCTTATCGATCAACATTGCAACAGATTTGAATGGGCGACAAGTATAGTGTTTGGTTTCTGTGTTAAAGAGATTCAAGCTAGCTATTGGGTGGACTATTGTGGACATTATTGGGATCTCTCCTGGTATTTGTTCTCATAAAATCCAACTCATGCCAGATCACAAGCCTACTATTGAGAACCAGAGAAGATTAAATCCACATATGCAAAAGGTAGTTAAAAAGGAAATTATCAAGTGGTTGGATACTAGAGTTATCTATCCAATTGCAGATAGTAGTTGGGTGTGTCCTGTTCAATGTGTGCCCAAGAAAGGTAGGATTCCTGTGGTTCCTAATGAGAGAAACGAGCTTGTTCCGATGTGACATGTGACTGGATGGAGAGTCTGCATGGACTACCGAAAGTTAAATGCATGGACAGAAAATGACCATTTCCCTATGTCATTCATGGATCAGATGTTGGATAGACTTGCAGGTAAGGGTTGGTATGGTTTTCTTGATGGTTATTCGGGCTACAACCAGATTTTTATTGCCCCGGAAGACCAAGAGAAGAGCACTTTCACTTGCCCTTATGGGACTTTCGCCTTCAAAACGGATGCCATTTGGGTTGTGCAATGCTCCGGCGACTTTCCAGCGTTGTATGATGTCGATATTTTCTGATATGGTGGAGGACACTATTGAGGTATTTATGGATGATTTCTCTGTGGTAGGTGACTCTTTTGATCGATGTCTGGATCATTTGGCTGAGGTGCTCAAAAGGTGTGAATACGGTAATTTGGTGCTAAACTGGGAGAAGTGCCACTTTATGGTGAAAGAAGGGATAGTTCTGGGTCATCGAATTTCTGAGAAGGTCATTGAGGTTGATAGAGAAAAAATAGAGGTAATAGAAAAGCTTCCACCACCTATCTCTGTAACAAGTGTTAGAAGTTTTCTTGGGCAAGTAGGTTTCTATAGGAGGTTCATCAAAGACTTCTCTAAAATTGTACATCCATTGTGCAAACTGCTCGAAAAGGAATATAATTTTGATTTTGATGATGTTTGTCTGAGAAAATTTGGAGAGTTGAAGGAGAAGTTGGTTACCGCACCTACCATTATTTCATCGAATTGGGGATAACCGTTTGAGGTAATGTGTGATGTGAGTGGAGTGGCACTTGGTGTAGTATTAGGACAGAGGAGAGAGAAACTTTTTCATCCTATTTACTATGCTACCAAAGCTCTAAATGTGGCTCAGAAGAATTATATTGTGAATGAACAAGAACTTCTTGCGGTGGTTTTTGTATTCGAGAAATTTCGATCCTACTTGCTTGGTACTAAGGTCATAGTGCATACTGACCATTCTGCATTGAGGTGTTTGATGGCGAAGAAGGATGCAAAATCGAGGTTGATTAGATAGGTATTGTTGCTGCAAGAATTTGATTTTGTGGTAAAAGATAGAAAGGGGACCGAAAATCAAGTTGCCGATCACTTGTCTAGATTAGAGAAAGAGGCTATGCTAAAGCTTAGTGATAGGTCTGAAATTAATGATGTTTTTCCAGATGAGCAAGTATTGGCTGCTTCTCATAATCTGATTCCTTGGTTCGCAGACTTTGCTAATTATTTGGCAAGCGATTTGGTGCCCTCGGATTTGTCTTTTCACCAAAGGAAAAAGTTTATGCATGATGTGAAGAAATTCTTTTGGGATGAGCCTTACTTGTATCATAGTTGTGCTGATGGGATTATTTGTCGCTATGTACCCGAGGTTGAGATGTTGAGTGTACTTGAGGCGTTTCATTCATCGCCTGTTGGTGGGCATCATAGGGGTATTCGGACTACGCATAAGATTTTGCAGTGTGGGTACTACTGGCCTACTATCCACCAAGATACTCATGATTTCACCAAGTCTTGTGGCCGTTGCCAAAGAGAAGGAGGGATTTCAAAGAGACAAGAGCATCCTATGAATCCTATATTGGTGATAGAGTTGTTTGATGTATGGGGCATTGAATTTATTGGTCCATTTGTGAGTTCACATGGGATGAAGTATATTCTTGTTGCGGTTGATTATGTATCAAAGTGGGTGGAAGCAGTTGTGCTCCCCAACAATAAAGGTAAAAGTGTCACTACATTCTTGGAAAAGAATATCTTCTCCAGATTTGGTACACCGAGGGTGATTATCAGTGATGGAGATTCCCACATTTGTAATAAGTTGTTCAAGGCGCTACTTGAGAAATATGGTGTCCGCCACAATATAGCCACTCCTTACCATCTGCAGACTAGTGGGCAAGTTGAAGTGTCTAACAGAGAGATCAAACAGATTTTGGCGAAGACTGTGAATGCTAATAGAACGGATTGGTCAAGGAAGTTAGATGATGCTCTATGGTCCTATCGCACTGCATACAAGACTCCCATAGGTATGTCTCCTTAATAACTTGTTTATAGGAAGTCTTGCCATTTACTAGTAAAGCTAAAGCATAAGGTTATGTGGGCGATGAAGAAACTAAATTTGGATTGGGGTGCCGCATCTAATCAAAGAATGAATGACTTGAATATGCTTGATGAGTTTCGCAAAAAAGCTTATGAAAGTTCAGCATTGTACAAAGAGAAGATGAAGAGGTATCATGATCAAAGAATTGATAAGGGAAAATTTGTTGTGGGTGATGTTGTGCTTCTATTCAACTCTTTGTTGCGCTTGTTTCCGGGCAAACTCAAGTCCAAATGGACCGGGCCATTTTTTCTCACAAAAGTGCTCCCCCATGGAGCGGTTAAGTTGGAGAACAATGAAGGAATAAGGTTCATTGTAAATGGGCAAAGGATAAAGATCTATCTGGGAAACGCGGAAAGGATGCAAGAAGTTGTTGAGGCCTACTATCTTGATGAAGTCTGAGAAATCAAGAGGCTTGCGTCGTGCCGCGACGTTAAATCAAGCGCTGCTTGGGAGGCAACCCAAGATGTAAAATCTAGCCAACAATAGGTTCTTGTTTTCCATTTAGTAGTTTTCTTTGTTTAGTTGCTTCTCTATACTCATTTAGATAGTTGTTTTATTTTTATTTTAGTGTTGCCTAGACATAGCATAGGGTCCGTGTCTAAAAAGTGTTCTGAAAATGTAAAAAGAAAGGGATAATGGTTGTTACATGTGCAGGGGCGAAAAGCAGAATCTGCAGAAATAGGTCTGGTGCAGAGGTCTACAGACCCTATCGACGGTCTGTGGTTCGTTCCACGGACCGTGAATGGTGTCCGTAGATCCCAGGTAAGGTTTCTAAATTGTCTAAGTATGGATGTGATCTACGGACCGTAGATCGACCCACGGACCGTAGATGGGGTCTCATGGGTCCAAACCCTAGTTATGCCTGACCCAACCCAGACCCCTCCTAAATAAAATCCCCCCATTTTCAAATCATTCCCACTTCTCTCCATTCACTCCTAACCAATTCTAAACCTTTCCACTACTCCAATCACTCCATATTACCATAAAATTCCCTATCAATCACCCTACATCTTTCCCCCATAATTCCAATCATTTTTTTATTCCACTCACCCCCAAATTCCCCAAGAGGTCCGGTGTCAGGGTTCAGTACAAAAAGGAGAGTTTGTGGTATTGCAAGCGTAGAGTCATCACATAATCACCCCATTTCTATTTCTTGTAAGGTAATATACCTTCCTTTCACTTTGAATTTCGATTCATTGATTGATTATAGAAAGTTCGGAATTGGGTCTTGACCCTGGGTAGTTGATTGGATGTAAATGAATGCTAAACTAAAACCACCTTTGGGACGATAGATAGTGATTGTGTGTCTTTATAATGTATAAAATTAGTGTAATATGAGTCTAAATGCAAGTTTCGACTTAGGGTTCCTAGCTTTGTGTGAAATTCCTGTGAATTTAGTAATTGAAACTCTTAGAATGACGAACTAGCATAATTTATGAAATGCATGATTAGACTAGGTGATATTATTGAAATTGGTAAAATTGGGGTCAACATGAAGGATGCCTGAAACCTAGCATGGATCTGATTCACGAGACCCCATCTTCAGTCCATAGATCAGGTCCATGAGTCTGCACACCACACAATATACTAAGTGTTGAACCACGAATGTGGACTACGGTCCGTAGATCAGTCTACGGACCGTTCTACACATCTGTGGTTCCCATCAGAGTCCAACTTTTTGGGACCTCTGATCTCCGGAAGTGATCCATGGACTGTATGTCAGCCTACGGACCATAGATGCCCACCGTAGGTGGCCACTGAAGCCACTATCTGAAATTTTTTCTGTTTTTCATTTTTGTTCGCACTTAGTTCTAAAATATTTTCGATTGTGTTATGAGTTAATTTTGGTACTAATTAGACATCCACAGGTACCATGGTGCCTAAGAATCAAGTGACCTACTCCAAAAGGGGCAAATCAAAATTTGTGGCTCCTACCTTTAGAATGATTAATGAAGACATGAATGCGGAAAAGGATCCAACATATGTTCCACCGGCCACGAGGACATCTCTTACTACACCTCAGGCAACCCAAAATACATCCAGTAGGTGGTCACCGACGTAGACACTGTCTCCCAGTCTAATGAGAAGAACACACTGATCGGGTCACCGGCTGGTTCTGCTTTCGATTCTGAGGCTGGTTCTACTTCCGGCTCAGAGCCCGCCCATGCTTCCGGCTCTATTTCTGGATCCGCCACAGGCTCAGGTTCACATGGCCAAGATGTCTCGTCTAAAGAGGCCACTAGTTCGGGAGAAGCCTCGGTGCCACTAAACTAAAACCTTGATCAGGTGGTTGAGGAGCCAAACAGATGGTGTGTTGAGGGGCAAATGAAAATCTACCGGGATGCTAGAATGCGTAATGAGAAAGAGAAGATGGCCCGGCTTATTACTGAAGAGCACAGAATCCTCATGGGGATCTTACACATTATTCCCAACATCCACCAACTTTTTCAGCTTCACAAGTGTGATTGGGTGGCTCGATACCTCAAGACTTATAGCAAGGAGATTGTGCAGGAATTCTATGCCTCTTAGCTGCCACTCTCCGAGGTTCGATCGACAAGAAGTCCAAGCCCACAGCCCAGGACCCTCTCACTTCCACTATAGTCCAAGGTTTACCAGTGGATATATCACATACCACCATCAGCCGATTCCTCTACCGCCCTGGCCCTAATCACACTTGGGCACTCAACAAGGCCGAATTTGACTACAGATGGGAAATCGTGAGGAGTAGAGCCTTCACGCGTAATGTCGAACAGAGGGAGGTTGTCTTACTGTGGTTGGCCATGCACATAGTGGCAGATGGAGAGCATGCGGAGTGGGTTAGCTCACCACGTTTGGGTATTCGGAAGGCCACCCTGAATTTGGTGGCCAAGTTTTTTGGTTGCTGGTGTAAAACAGAGTGTCGCCCACAAAGGCCGACAATGCACTTACATGGGACAGAGTTGTAATGGTGGCAGCATTAGTAGCTGGGTTCGAAATCAACTTCACTCGCATGCTGCTGGTAGAGATTCATGAGAGGGCGTTCAAGACCTCCACTACTTACCCTTTTTCGTGCCTCATTTTTCAGCTATGCAGGGACTCTAGAGTGTCGATATGGCATTGTGACAAATTGATACAAGCAATGGGGACCCTAGATATTTTCCTGATTCGAGAAGAGGCAAATGTGGCAGAACCTCGCAGAGGGCCGCGGATCGTTGTACAATTGGGTACTCATTTAGTAGATGTTGTGGAGCAGATGTAGGGCCATGAGACTGCCCCTCTAGCCCACATTGATGATGCCCCGACCTCCTCTTCTTAGGCCACTAGTCAGGCCCTCAGCTCATCTAGTGCCATCCCGCCTTCTGGTGCCTCTGTTGTGCCATTAGCTCGAGTTCAAAAATTGGAGGCGCAGATGGCCACGCTGTTTCACTATATGAATCCATGGATGCAGAAGTCCATTGCAGAGTCCGAGGTTAAGATGGAGAAGAGGATGGCAACCATGGTGGATCAGAAGGTTTAGGCCATTCATAAGTGCCTGGATGCCTTCAAGTTGAGAGTACTCGCACTGCCAGCCCCCGTCACAGATTTTTCCTCCTTCCGGACTGAGTTGGACAGTCTCCGGGCCAACATTGATTCCATCCTTGCTACGCCCACATATGAGCCAGAGTCTGCACCCACTACATTGGCTGATGATATCGTACTCAATGCTCTATTCAGAGAGGATACAGATGCACATCTCGAGCCCGCCTGTGCTCGTGGGAAGAGGACCCGCTCCAGCCACAATTCTGACACTACTGAGGAGGCCTGAGCAAAGAAGCGAGAGCGTCAGCAGACTGAACAGGCTCGAAAAACCTCTATTGTAGATGAGGAGTAGCTTTAGAAAAAGGTTCATGAGAGTGCGCTTAGGGCTTCGAGTTATGTGCACGTTGTCGAGGTTCCGACTGTTGAGAGGGAAGATGTGAGCAACACTGATGGTGCGGTTGGAGTGATTGTGGGCCCTACTGAGGGTGACCCAAGTGTTGTTCCAGCGGGCTCCAGGAAACTGGACCCACTCGATTGTTTATAGTTCGTCGGCGCTATGCGCCATAGGTTCGCTTCACCCAATCTATTACTTTTTACTGTTTTTGTTTGCATTGGGGACAATTGCACCTATTTTTGTTGGGAGTGGGGTAAATGGATTGTGAGTGATAGGGTGACGTCTGAGTAACCCAACTCATAATCCTCTCTTGGGATTTCTTGCCTGTGTTCTTTTCCCCCAAGAGACTGCTTAATTTCTGTTGAACCGGCATGTGTTAGGATTGCATGTGTAGAAGCATGAGAAAGAATGAAGCATGATGGCAAAAGCATTTTGAAAAAAAAAATGATACCCATCCAAAATTTGTGATATGTGCTAAAATCTGTTGACTAGAATGAGTTGAATGTGTTGGCTCTGAGTATGACATTATAATGAACCAACTTGATGGCATAACTTAAGCTAAAACTGGAACTGGGTAATCTAATAATCTGATAATGAAACTATCTGCCAAGAGTATCTGACAATAATTGATTGTTCAAACAGTCTTTGTGCCAATCTAGAACTTACTCGGTTAGTCCTGCTAAGATAATACTCTAGAGGCTAGGAAATGATCATAGGCCCTTGATAAGCCCACAAATTGCGTAAAAAGAATCCAACCAAATGAAAATTAATGCTCCCTTTGATCTAAATCCTTTGAGCCTAAATTAGACCATTTCTTTCTAAATCCCTAACTCAACTTCCCATAATCTACTATGTTGGCCCCAGTCCCTCCTTGGACATGTGTACCTCGACTTAGGCCAAAAGCCTAGGTTGAGGGTGGCTAATGTAAAAATGACATCAATCTTGGCCCTAATCCGACATTGGGTATTGTGCACCTCAACCAATGGAAAATCCATAAGTTAAGGATGGCTATGAAAGAGAAAACCAAAAGAAAAATGGGTATGAAAAGAGTTTGGTGTTGAAAAAAAAAAAAAAGGAGAGGATGTGGCTTTGTGCAAAAGAAAGCAAACAAAAGTATTGAAAGCTAAAGAAGAGAAGAAAATGCAAGAAAAAGAAGAAAGGGAAAGAAAAGAAAATGGTTGGACGTCAAAAATAGGGCAAAAGAGGTAGGAAGCATAATGTAATGTCAAGGAGGGCAGAAAGTCACTAAAGAGTATCCAAATGTACCACACCTGAACCTGAGCCT
The DNA here is from genome assembly GCA_029582605.1 of Solanum gracilifrons. Taxonomy (NCBI): domain Eukaryota; kingdom Viridiplantae; phylum Streptophyta; class Magnoliopsida; order Solanales; family Solanaceae; genus Solanum; species Solanum gracilifrons. Next base: position 31,470 of record JAJOOH010004206.1, read on the forward strand.
ACTTTACAAGCCAAGAAAGTCCTATAGTGTTCCTAGAAACTAGTTTGGAGAGTCTAAGCAGTGAAAATAAGGGCAAGCCTATGGTATTAAGCACTAATTGTACTTGAAGTTACTTCTGAGTGTGAGTGTTGAATGAATCCTTGTACTTAAAATCAAATTCATTGTGTGAAAAAGGGATTTCATTTGAAGTAAAGGTACTATTTACATTGTCGGAAAGTTGGTACCTTGGTGATAGTAAAACAATGTATGTTGTGTGTTGGTTGGTCGATCTTTGTCATGTTTGGATCCGCACAAGTTAGCTTGTTGAGTCTGAGAGAATAGATTTGCACTCAAAAAGAGAGTTTGAGTAGAGGGCCTTGTGATTGCTTGTGCTTGAATTGCTTGCATATATGCAAGTGTTGTTTAGAGTCTTAGTGCGTCGCTTGAGGACAAACAACGAATTTAAGTTGAGGGTGTTGATATATGTGAGTTTACGGTATTTTTAATACATTTCACTTGAGAGTTGTGTGTATAGGGCCATTTTGTATTAGTACTAATGTGTTTTTATCATGTTTTCAGGGAATAAGTTAGGACGCAAAAGTTGAGAGATATAGCTGAGGAATGTACAGAAAAGCCCATCTATGGATGTGATTCACGGACCGTAGGTCCATTCACGTTTCGTAGATGATGATCGTAGATGGACTAGCAAGGCATGGGGGAGATCAGGCAATTCTTCACCAAGTGTGGAACCACTGTTTCAATCGACGGACCGTAGATTGATCTACGAACCGTACTACTAATCCGTCAAATGATTCAAAGAGGGGTTCCGGTACCTGATTTAGAAGATTCTAAGTATGGATAAATAGAGGAGGATCCATGGACCGTAGATCAATCCACGGTCCGTACTGGTGATCCGTTGTTTGGTTCAGAGATTTGAAGATTTTGAAGTTAGAAATTTGCCTAAGTCCTAAGTCACGGAAGGGACCTACGGACCTTAGATCAATCCACGGTCCGTAGGACAGTATCGTCGATTGAAACCGCTTCCTGAAACATTACTTCTTTATTTCGTTTCCTTTTTAGTTAGGACTTATTTTTCTATATATAGAGCATGTAAACCTCGTTTTTGGGGTTAGACTTTATTACTTTTAGTTCTAGATTTTGGCTTCGGAGATAAACTTGCAGTTTTAGCAATTCTTGATTTCCTAAGTTAGTTTTGAAGATTTTGACTTTGAATTTCAAGTTAAGATTCTGGGTTTATTCTTCTAATTACGTAAGTTCATGATTTCTTCATCTAAAAATATGAATTGTGTTCTTGCTACTATGAGTAACTAAATACACAACTAGGGTTGTGGGAACCATGAGCGATTAACAAAGTATGAATAGTAACTAAGCAATTCTTGAATAGTATTGTTGCATGCATTGATAATTCTTTCGTTTAGAATACTTTTTAACGAGTGCACGCGTTAGATCTCGCCTTGTTGCTACTTGCCGGACCAAGGAGGTAGTTGATAAGAAAAGAATTATCAACATAGATTTAGTGTGATACTATCTAATAGTCTAATGTCGATTGGTGCGAGGGTGAAAACTAAGCCATACATCAATGTGATGTCTAATATGAGGTAAATGTAAGGGTTAGTAAATTATACACACGTAGCCGGACCAAGGTGCAGGGTGAAATTCTCTAGTTATCAGACCAAGGAATTAGAGATACCTAACTTATCACTTTGCATGTAATACACTAGGAAATAATTGCTATTACTAGGATTACCGTGTTATGAGCTTATGGGGAACATGTACACCCTAGTTTCTCTCTCATCTTGATAACAACAAAAGTTTGAATCTTGCTCACTGAATACTTACATAATTTTCTGAATTTGTTTCACAAATCCCCCCTTTAATTATTTGTTTCGGAAGTACGTTGACTAAACGAATAAAGTCGTAGGTTAAATTTAAGTCTAAACCATATTTCTCATGGGATCGACCTCAACCTACAAGTTGGGTTCTTTACTTGATAATGATTGCTTATACTTCTTTAGGGAGGTGTAATTTGAGCGTATCAAGGTGAAAGGCTATTCTCATCATTGAATCTATGAGCTTTCCAATGAATGAATGTTGGGATGGGATGGATGCTCATCCTGGAGTTGAGGCGGAGTATCTAGTAACAATCTATATATCCCATTTTAGTGAATGTTGGTTTGGGATGGATGCTCATCTGGGAGTTGAGGCGCGGTATCTAGTAGCAATCCCTTATCCCATAATAAACTAATGTAATGAATGTGAAGTACTCCGTGGGGAATAATGCCAAGCACCGAATGGATATCAATTGGGGTGGATGCTCATCCATGAGTTGAGGAGAGGTATCTAGTAGCAACCTCTTGAGATGGATGCTCAACCATGAGTTGAGGTGGGTTATCTAGTAGCAATCTCCCTATCCCTTAACTATGTGCCCACATAGGTCTAGCTAGTGGTTCTACTTAAGGCTAAACAAACGGTGGTCCTACCTTAGACAAGTAGGAATCCCTTTATCCGGTGAGGGTGACACAGGGATTCCATGTCAAGCTCACATGGTCTATGTTGGTTAAGGCTTACCCCCACAAAGAATGTTAATGAGCTATGGCTTCTTAAGGATGTACTACTTAGTGTGGGTGGTGGTATGGGATGCCATCTATGCATTGAACAAGTAGGCATTTGAGAGAGGTCATAGTGTGTTCTTTATAATGTTAATGAATGAATGGGCTCTTGTGATGATGTGTTAATAAAGAGTGTTGATCTAATATCTAATGAATGAAGGTGCTCTTAATAATGTAATGAAGCTAATGAAGAAGGTTGAATTAAATGCCTATATGCTTAAATGTAAAGATGAATGCTATACTTGGAGTGTATTATGAGTTTCTTCTTTGTCATGACTATTGTATATGAATGTGCCTTGCCTATGATGGCTTCAAAGGAATACTTAGTGTGAGTAGTAGTATGGGATGCTACTTTCACATTGCACAAGTATGACTTAGAGTTGTCTTATGTGTTGGTCTTAATGTGATTATGTGATTATGTGATTCATATGATGTTTATGTTTCTTATATGCTTTATTGTGTAAAGGTGGAAAGGATGAATGGTAAGTTCACTTTTGATGATGTGGTATCTTGGTGTGGATGGTGGTATGGGACGCTATCCATACATTTCACAAGGTATAGCATGAAGGTTACTTGAGGTGAAGGCTTAAAGTAAAGGTAATGGGCTATATGGTTAATCATGTTCTAATGTGGTTAGATGACTTGTATGTTGATTATGTCTAAATGAGAAAATGTGACTTGCATGTTGGTTGTGACTTACATTATGCCTCTTTTATCAATGTTCATGAACTTTTACTAAAATGGCATATATCATGACTTTCAAACAAAGATGCTCGTTTTAAGCATGTTTTTGCATGGCTTCCATACTTAGTACATCTAATGTGCTAACCCATATTTCTTCTCCCTTTTTACCAAAGTGTAGGGTTTGGAGATATTGGTGTTCTATGTTTCAAGGATAGGTTTCTAAGGTGCTTGAAGATGAAGACTTGGTGAGTCCTGATAGCTTCGAGGACAAAACCCATTATGTTTCCGTTTTATGTCTTTAGTTTATGTTAAGATTTTGTATGGGCTAAGTCCCAATGTTGTATTCAAAATATTAGATGGTTTGAGACAAAGTATATAAAGTCTAGAAATTCTTCTGCTTGCTTTTAATGAAAGATGTTTTTGATTGCAAAGAAAAGTTTTAAACTCTTCTCTATTTTTCCTATGTTCTTATGTTCAAGAATGCTATGAGGCTTGTATTAGACCCCTTCGGGGTTGAGTACGCCGTGTTACAACTAAGGGGTGCTCTCGGGTCGTGACAGGAAATCAGATGTGAAACAAGCTTTTCATGCCTATCTGATAATCCCAGTACAAAGCCACACAAAATCCTGACAGTACACAACAAAATTAACCAAAACACAGTTCCTCAACTCCCATAATAGGAATTTGAAATGTGTAACTAAGTTGAAATTATGAATGTTCTTTATTATAGAGACTAGTCAAATGACCTCCGAGATCGTGGAAGGACAGGCCTCCAAAGTATCCCAAACATGGTGTCTAACATATGAATATGAAAGGTAAGCTCTTTTGCCTACACAATCACGGTATAGGAATGCAAATGCGATGACCAACCTCGTAGGCCTGATTAATGCAGACATATATGGCCTAAGGTGCGCAAACATGAAGGGTAAATGGAGGTTGCACTAGCTTATGCACATCAGTTGATTCCCCAAAGTTCAAAATCCTCGATAGGGTACTCGAGATTCGTTTGAAACCCCATACACACAAATAAACTATTCTGACCCACCAAACATAACTTTTTTTAACTTAAGTGAGATGTCGAAACTTCTAATCAATGTATTTTCGATGAAAAGTTGATCTCACACTGAAACTTCATTTTAAGTTATTGCCATAAGGTTGCTTAAAATGAGCCTGGAAGCCTCAAGAATTCTACCACGAGCACACGCAATGGAACTATAGACAGTCAAGTAAAATCCAATCCAATCCATGAAATAATTTGATCTATGGACAACGTTGTTGTGGTAAAAATCCACACTGAAGGTCCTTCTAGGTTAAACTCGACGTTCCAGAGCTAATAGAATCATCAAACTTGCATTTTGAGGCCATTTACATGAAGTTTTAACTGAAGTCAACCATTAACTTAAAAAAGCTCCAAAATACATTAACTTGCATAAAAACCAAATGAATGACGAGGTGACTGAATTGTCAGTCCTTACAAGTCATAAATGATCTGGGGTCGCTATAAGAATGTTCTAAATGCAAAAAAGAATGCAATAAGAGAAAATGGTCAAAAGGATTATTACATGTTTACCATTAAAAACCTCTTGGTTAATGAGTCAAAATCACAACCTAGTGTGAGTACGATTTTTGGAAAAACATCACCAAACTTCTAAGAACGATTTCAAATTACAACTATACAATCTATAGGACTAACTCTAATATACCCAACTCAATAGTTTACTCTTGGTATGCCTCTTCAAAGAATATAAACTTTTATATTTGAAACTTTGAAGTATTCCTTACACCACAACTACCACTTAATCAAGAATAAGACTAGTAAAGTAAGTAACAACTTCAATTTCAACTTACAAAATCAAACTAGACAAAAAAAACCTATTCGATTTAGTTCTTCACTTTCAACCCTAGATTCAATGAACAACTCCTTAAGTTGATGACTATTGTTTGGTAGAGAACTATGTTATAATGGATGCAATACATGCTTTAATTGTGTCTAGTAATAATCCTTTTATCCAGATAAACAATAGGCAAAATAATTAGGTTGTTGCTCCGCAACATAAATTATTAAGTATAAGAATACTATCTTAATGGGATAACGTTTCCTTAATAGATGTCTCCTCATAAGATTTGTTCCTAGTCGTGTCTGCTTAATTGTCTCAAGAGATTCTCTACATCTTCACTTATCATAAATAGTGTGTTGTATGAGTATGGTTCACATGTCATTACATTTATACATATATGCTCTATGAGTAAGCCTATTTTTTTATAGATTATTTATCATTTATCAAAATAGTATACAATATAAAATAAGGGCATTAGCCACCCAACACTAACTAGATGTGTACGGATTAGTGGTGGTAAAATATTAACTCAAACTAACCTTGAAAAGATTTTGACAAAATTTGAGACTTGCTTTTAAAAAATAATCATAATAGTATTTTTCCATGACATTAAGTTCAAGTCCTTTGAAAATCCTTTCCCAATACACAATACTATTTTAGTGCTAGCCGCACATCACTAGGGTAGGTACAAATTCAAATACATTCTTTCTCTTCGTGGGCATACAAAAATGAAAACAATAAATATTTATAATTATTATTAAATTATTCATAGTCAAAAATCTTAAAACAAATAAAGCCTCGTAGTTTAGCACCAAATAATTAATATATATGTAATTCTTTTAATAAAATTAACTATATAAATTTTCATGCTCTTATTCCATATGTCAACATAAATTTTACCGCTTACCATAGATCTTATTCTATTAGTTTTCATAAAAACAAGAAAAATTAATATATAGGCATTTAAACAAAAATGTTGATTCAAAAGGAAAGTTATTACCAATCCTTTCTTATGGCCCTTGGAGTGCTTGACTTTCTCAAACTGCATCAGAAAATGCATATCGAATGTATTATTTTATTTTAAAATTTGAGAAAACCTATAAAAATTATTTGTTTAAGTATGTGTCATGACATTTCAAACATTCATATTTATGTGGCAACAATTTCTAGCAAATAAGTTTGATGTTAGCTTGAATTTGTAGTTAGTGAAATAAGAAAATAAGAGAAGATATTTGGGATTGATAGTCAACTCATTTAGTAAACCCCATCATTTTCTATCATGTAGGTGAAAATATTGATCTGATAAGTAATATGTACTATTCTTATTACATGCATCCTAACAGTTACAAGAGTTAATTATAATGTGTCTATTAATCAAGAAAATAAACTTGAGAGTGGAACCAAATGAACTAGATTACTCAATGAAGCTAAGCAATAAACATAACTAAAGTGAGAACTTCTTTAGGGAGGAAATTAAATAATTTTTTGAGACATAATAAATATGTGTTGAACTACTGTCATTTTTGTTCGTCACAAGAGCAGTAAAAGTGAATATTTTGATATCCACCACTGAACAAATGATGTTGAGTATTAATAGTTTTTACATCTATGCACATCATTAGTTTCACAATAAATAAAGCATTTTCTTAAAGAAAATTTCATTATTCATACAACATTTTGAATTTTCGATAAATCGCAAATTAATAATGTATGTTTTCTCAACGTAGTCTTTCAACAAGTATGAATAATCACAAAGCATAATTCTGAAAGTTTGTGCTAAAAAGGATGATCCATTATACCAAAAGAATTAGTGGTAGTATCTTTTGAACTGTGATCTTGAATACTTGACCATAGAGGTTCTACCCCAATTTATGTCTGAGTTAACAAAATTCATATTTATCAGGCCAACTTTTTAACACACTTGATTTATAGGGGTAGCTTTTGTAAAATATGAAGTATAATTATTTTATCAAGCTATCTAGAAATATATCAAATTGTTCTAAATATATGTATTCTTTAAAACTATTTCTCCCTACTTTAACAAGATGAAGTTCATTTTATAAGTAAAAGAGAAAATTTTATGTCATTTTGTGATTGTGTAAGAGATCCTAGGTGGTATGGACTTTTATTTTTTAATTATTTTCTGTATAGGACGTGTGTGAAGTTGTGTTAACATGACTTCTAGAAAGATCACAAGCATTTATTACAACCTACTCTGCAAGTTTTTTTCTTTAAATATTTCTAAAATTGTAATTACTATCATGGACTATTTTTGTAAATGCTTCAAAATTATTAATTACTTCTCTTTATTTTGGTAGAACACGGATAAGAGCAACTTTATTAGAGCTTTTCTCAATGAGAGTTTTTTCACCTATAAATTATTAGGTTGGGTTGGATTGGGTTGTCAAGTTGAGTTCTTGAGAATAACCTTCCCCTAGCCTTACCTTTTGGTTTGTTCTTCCTCACTTTATGCCCTTTTACCCTTTTTGTAGCCTAAACTTCACTTTATTTTGGATTGAATTAAATCTTTGCATAGATGTAAATGTGCATTCCTAGATAGGTTATTGAAATACCCTCTCTGATTGAGTTTAGGTTCCAAGACTGGGCCTTTTAATCCTCATGTAGGATTTTGTCTTAAGTTTATTTTCTTTCCCCCCTACGTCTATCATTTGATTGTTTTTTGTTACACTACAACAAAAGAGCTAAATTTCTATTGGGATAACAATAATTTCCTTCATACTAGAATCTTATTAGTTGATTTTTCTTGTTCTATTATCAATGATATGCATATTTGTCTGATATAATTATGGCTAATTTTTTTTTAACTTGATTCTTTCTAATTCAATATTTGATAATTTTAGGTCTGATCACTACAAACTTGAGTTGGTATTGTTGATAATACTTCTCAAATCACTATGGAGGAATTCGGTCATTTTCCTACGATTGTACGAAAAATTTATTCTCTCCTTATCATTGACCTTCATCGTGATCCTTTTGAATCTATGATGGTATTGACGTTATGGATTTGGCTTGAGCACACTTACCTTTTCCATGATGTTATCAGAAAGATCGCATCCTTCACTGAATTATTTATTAGTCAACTTGCTGATGAGGCTATAACCTGTCTCAAATGCATTGACGATACTGAGTTACTTCTCTCAACCAATGCAAATGAGATTCCTCTAACTCAAAAACTCACTAGAAAGGGTTTATCTCTCTTATTTTTCTATCAAAATCGAAATGGTACAACTAGTGGGATAAGAAAAATTGTAATTGAGGTTTGTCTTAAGATATTGCCGGATATTGTGAGGGAAGCCTTGAATAGAAGTTCTGAACAAACTTCGATGAAAAGAAATATGTCAATGGGGCCACCTCTTGATGAGTCATATTTAATCAGAAGAATTTCTCAGTTGGGGCTTGAAGGTGACATGAAGGGACATAACATATCATATGAAGAACTAACAATGTTTGTTACTTTCTCCAAGGACTATCCTATTACTGAATTGGAAATCAAGGAATTCATTGCACCGGTTTTTGAAGAATACATTGAGTACATGAACAAGCTCTTTATGTTCGAATTGTGTTTTCTATGCCTGGAATTATAGAGTTTATTCTTCAGAATGAGTCCAAACTGAGAATGACTTAAATTACTAAACTTTCAATCACTAAATTTACTATCAATAAAGCTTTAAAATTCACTATATTAGCTTAGAAGAAAGAGACAATAACATTTTCAGTCTCACAAAGAATTGACATAGACACTCATATACATGAAATCAATAAGATAAATGTTTCATCTTGGGCATT
>JAJOOH010004207.1:0-35710 GCA_029582605.1 Solanum gracilifrons
CTACTATTTGTACTTCATGGAGCTGGTTAGCCAAGCCCCCCTCTACTTTTGTTTATATATACAACGTCTACCAACCCTATAAGTATAAGGGTAGTTTAACAACAATAACAAAAAAAAAATACTTATTATTTTTTTAAAAATAAAATAAAATTTAGTCTATTTAAAAAGTATAATAGTTTATATATATATATTGTAGATCACAAGATTTAATGAGTTTTTTGATACATTATACATGTTTTTAGTTTATAAGTTTTCGAGATTTACTTTCTACGTTATTTTTAAAATTTTCACATCAAATCAAAATAAGAAAAATAAATTGAAACGGAGGGATATTTTTATAATGTCAGCTGTTCAATCCGATCTCCACTAGATTTTTAAAAAGAAAAAAGAATCTAATTAATTAGTAACAAACAATATAATAAGAGGGAGAAAACCTATACATGCATGTTATTTATCAATTTAATATAATTTGTTCGCAGAAAGATAAAGAAACAGAAGACAATAATCCAAAATATAGAAAGGAAATTAATTGGAATATGAAAATAAATAAAAAAAAATGGCATAAGGGATTGACTTTGAGTTTAATGATTTTTCTTTGATTATTTTTCTTTTTCAAGAGCAGCAACTAAAAAGAGAAAATATTGATTTATTCATCTCCAACAAAAAATAGTTTACTATTTTAATCAAAGCTTTTTAAGGGTTGCATTATCGTACAAAACATATGAACGTGACAGTATACATGCAAACAGCAAAGTTTTATTTTCTTATTTTGATTTGACAGCGCACACATATGTTACACGTTATTTAATTACAATGTTTATTGATTAGAAAATTGTTTGGTTTCACTTTAGTTGTGACTTAGTTTTATTTTTTCTTCTATAAATATAAATTATGAGCGTTTGAATAATTAATAAAGCGTATCAAGTGAAACAAGATCTATATATACTTTACTTTGAAAATTAAATTTACCAAGAAATATTTGAGTTTTATGTAAAAAATATTTCTTAGTTACTTGGATATAATTTTAAATATTATGTTTATGATTTATGTAAGTGAAAATCAAGTGAATTTCGATTCTAGAAGAATTATGATATCAAATAGACAGGTTGAAATAAATTGAAGTAACATATATCTATATATATGTACAGCAGATTATTGACCTGCTTATTGAGTTTATATAGGTTGGATTATGGGCTAAATAATGGATCATAACCCAACACCCAACTCATACCAAACTATAGTTTGTTTATTTTCTTGTAATCTATTTAATTACATATTAATCTTATTATTACTATTATTATGACATTATATAACATTATCAAACAAAAACAAAAATATTTTGACAAAATTAAATGGATCAAGTTATACTACATATTTAGCATAAATCAACTTAACTTAAAGATATAAATCTGAATTGTACAAATCAAAATAGACTAAGTCAATTCGTTCAAACTTATACAGATTCCATATATCATATTTTTATAAGCCAATTAGTTTGTCATCACGAACAAACAAAAAGAAAAACAAATATGAAAATTTACAAATAATATTTTGTTCAATCTAATCGATCTCCCGCAACATTCTCATATTTGTTCCTACGATAGCAAACAAATGAATAAAAAAGGGACCATATATAGATACAGTGAACTAGTAGGTTGCTTACAAAGTGTCCAGCATTTTTTGGACCACGTTAACAAGTCTTTTGGTACTCATTTATATTCTACCTTAACCCCAAAATGCAACTAACCCTAGTGTATATCTTCATCCATATCGACATAATTTATGATGGAATGGTTGAAATCATTTTATTCTTAATTATTAAAAGTTTGAGCTCTTTAAAATAATAATAAAAAAAGAATATGTTGAAAGCGCCGCCCTCTGAAATGAATTTTGCAATATGGCTATTTGAAAATAATCAGATCCCAATATATAAAAATATTAGACACCAATTGGAAAAATAAATCTTGATCCGTACAATTTCCTATTATACTCTATTATCTTTTGTCGGTTGATTAATTTGAGAAGCCTCTTTTTTTCTCAAATAAAATTTATTACATCAGAATAAATAGATAAAGTTTTTGGATCGAAGGGGAAGAGTAACTATAAGTATGAAGAAATCAGGTTCAAATTTTTAATATTGCAAAAATTCAAATAGAAAGTTCTTATTTAATGCGTTTTAGTAGCAATTTTAAGTTAGTCGAGGCTTAAGGCTTCGATGCGAATATAAAATATCAAAATGAAAACTTAATTTTTTTTTAAATATTGTTTCTTAAATCCCAACACATAATTTGGAGATAAAGATTTTCATCTAACAAAACTTTGAGATAAAGTACTAGTTTTGATTGGTTAAACAAATTATTGACATTGTAAGTTCCTCTACTTGTAGAATAGTGATTAACTTGTACTCAAGGGTTGGGGTGGTCTTTTCAAAAAAATAAAATAAATTGAAATCACAATTTGGATTACCAAATCTTTATTATTTTTTTTGAGAATTTGGGAATTTGAAATCATGATCAATTCCAAATCACATGTATATTTCAAATCGCATGTCTTAAAGCCTACTTATTTAATTGCATGTTTGATTCTAAAATGTCCAAAGAAAGAATAATAAGCCAATAATTTAGAGAAACAACCACCTATAATTAATATTATTGAAATGCTCTCACATTGAGTCCTTTTAAACTTGATTACGAAGACCTAATTAATAAGTACGACTTCTTAAATTGTTAGAAAATTGAACTTTGATCAATTTGAGTTCCCCTACTTTTAACTTGTTTCCAAATTAAGAAATTACGATGGTGACACTTTCCAAGAATAAACAAGTAGATTAACTTTCTTAATTTTCATCTTCTTCTTTTTTTGACCTGATTGAACCAAGTCATCAAGGTTTAGTCTTAATTAACTACAAATTAACAAACAAGCAAAGCACAAAATACTCAGAAATTGCTTTATACAAAAATTTCGTTCTCAAAAATATATCTCGATCCAGCCTGGGATGGCAAGCGGTGCGGCATCGGTGTACCTGAATGTGATGTAAGTTCTAGATCTCTCTTAACCCATAAAATTTCAACCCGGCTCACCGTGCCCTACATAGCATTTTTTGACCCGTTTATTCGGCTTAAACACACAACCATGTCCATCCGGCCCGGCCCGCTATTTTAAAAAAAAGAAAGGAAAAAGGACAAATATACCCCCGAACTATCATATGCATATATCCTCCGTCATACTTTTGAAACATTGGTGCCCCCGCAGTCCAAAAATTAGAGCATATATACCCTTTATACTAACGGATATACACGTGTCATAATCTTATCCACCCACCCGATATTTATTAATATCGGATCGACGGATAAGATTGTGCCACGTGTCCCTATTTAGTCTTTCGTTAGAGTGAAGGACATATATGCTCTAGTTTTTAGATGGCAGGGGCACCAATGTTCCAAAAGTATGACGAAGGATATCTGCATATCATTTACGATAGTTTGGGGTATATTCGTTCTTTTCCCTTTAAAAAATAATAATTTAAACCCTAAGTTACCAAATAATTAATTAATCTTCATTTCAATCTGTTTGTATCTCTCCTTTTTTAGCACCTCTTTAATTTCATTTTTTTTTCATACGAAATATTTAAGACGACACAATAAAGGTCATTTCGGTATATTTAACATATTTTTAATCTAAAATCATAAGATTCAAAAAATTTCTTTACTTTTTTTTTTTAAGTCTGACCCAAGCTAATAAAAAAATGACAAACAATTTTTTAAAAAAGGAGTATTTTTTATTCACCCACCCCGCCCCTAGTGCATTGCGTATGTCTAAATTCAGTCAGCCACCTTGCATCATTGCCATCCCTAGCACCGAGAGGATAAAATAAAAAATAGAAATTAAAGCAAAGAAGGTGTCAATTTTATTTACCATATATAAGGTGACAAAGCTCAATGATTATATAATTTTCAATTGTTTGTAAGTTAGTATTGAGTATGAAAGTCAGTGTTCAAAACATAGGTAAGAAAGAAGACTTTAGTGTAGTGCATTTGTTAATATGAATGCATCATTCTTCTACTGATGATAATCAATAAAATTCTTTTGCACGCACAAAATTAAACACTAATCGATAAAATATCATTATTGCAAGCACTTTTGCGTCGTCATATATATATATTTAGGTACCCATTTTGACGTACGTTTTAACTAATTTAAATTTATGTCGAGTATATAACCAAGTTAAAAAATATCATCTCCCCTTTCAGTTTATAGATTAGATATTTGTTTTGTTTGGTAACATAGTGAAAGTTATTTTTCAAGAAAACGATTTTCGAAAAAAGTAAATAATAATTTTTAGTGTTAGGCGAGAAAAAACATTTCACATCAAAAAGGAGGAAATTAACTTCGACGCACTTATGAGCATAAGCCATTTTCTACATAATTATCTTAACATTTAATTATACTTATTACTTGATCCAACTAACACTTGGACATTATTATAAGTACTCCCTTTGTTCCATTTTATATGTCACATTTTTACTTTGCACTTATATTAAGAAATGATGTAACTTTACCCTTCTACTCTTATTTAATTTTTTTGGAACTCAAGTTTTCAATCAATGAATATGAATTAGTTTATTTTGATTAATTAAGTTAATCAATGAACATGAATCATTTTACTTAGCTTTTCTAAGTTGGTCAAAAATGTATATTTTCAAGGCTAATAACTCACAAGGGTAAAAAAAGAAGAATATTGTAATTTATGTATTGATTTTATGAAATGACAAGTATTATGGATCAACTATTTATAGAAAGGGATGACATATAAAATGGGACGAAGGGAGTAATATTTATATTTATATTTTATATTATAAGAGAAGAAGAAAAACATTTTCCATGTTCCAAGTGATTATGTGTACTCAAATGAAACACTAGAAAACAATTATTGATGTGAACCATTAATTAAAAGGAGCTAAATTATAGCTTAGTACTGCAGTTGAAGTAGGCTGGGTAGGACCCTTTTAGTTCATGTAAGGAAGGCTGTTACACATAGTTATGTTAGGACATAGCTTATTAAAAGGAGAAAATTTTAGAAATAGTAAACATAATAGACATGATAAGACTCTATAACTATAGTTTAAATAATTGCGCTTCATAACTATAGTTTTGTTTGTTATGGATGCTGCAGTTTGTATATTTCGCTTGCGAATATAAAAATAGGCTAAGTATATACATATTAAGTATCTATATATTTAGGAATTTTTCAGAACTCCGTTTGTATATTTCGCTTATCATTATACAAACAGGGTAATTTATTATGATTTTTTCATAAATCGTATACAAATAGCTAGGGTAAGCATATACAAAATTATATATTTATACAATCAAGAACCAATTTATACAAATCAGGAGAATTACAATAACTGAGGAAACTGTAGCCGCGAATTACAATTTTCTTAAACTATAGCTATAGTACCTTATATAATTTAGGCTAAATGTTTGCTATTCTGCTTAATTTTTCCTGAAATAATTGATTCAAAATAATTATTATTCTAGAAAATTAATATACAATTAGTTATTAATTTAATAAATATTGAAAGAGATTATTATGGTAAAAAAAGTATTAAATTGAAATATAAGATTATTTAGTCAATATGTAATGAATAGTGATTAGTAAGGGAGTAATGAATATCTGATATATCATTAGCTTTTCATTATTAAAGATAAAAGAATTTCACTTTTAGCTAAGGGTATTGTGGAGGATCTTTACTTTTTTTTGAAAAATAACAAGGAATAATAATTTAAAGGATCTTTACACAATTATTCGATTGTGTTTGTAGGAAGAAAATGTTTACAATTTTTTCACTGTTTAGTTGAATTAAATGTTTTAAAAAATATTTTTATTTTTTTTTCTTAATCTTAAAAAATTGACTTTCATTCATAAAGTAAGAAAAATATTTTTCAAATCTCTCTTTCAATTTCACACCATCCGACTTCCAACCTGACCACTTCCAACCTTAGGTCAGGGTCGAGTCTCAAATCAACATCGAAATCGAGAGTCGGGATTAGAAGTTGAGTCTTGAGTCGGATCTTGCATTGGGATCAGGAGTCAAGACTCATGTCAAGGTCGGATTATGGGTTTTGGGTCAGAGTTAAAAGTCAGTTCTCAAATTGAAACACAGAGTTGGAGCTTTACGGGTCAAGAGTTGGGGTCAGATCCAATGTCATAGATTATACGTAAATATTCTTAGGACAACACTTTTTTCGTCTAAATCAAACATTCAAATTTAAATAAGAAATCACTTATTTTCCGAAAACATATCTTCTAGAAAAATGTACCAAATACATATTTCTCAAAAGTCAACTATTACAGTCAATATGCATGCTCACCTGAAAAGTAAAAGAATTTGCAAGTAATGGTTACTTCAATTGATTAGACTAGGGTATGTAAATCTATTTTAAAAGGAAAATTGCTACTCCCATTTTTTGAGAAATAGTGACACTTTCCAGGAATCACAAACAGAACATTCTGATTATGCTTATTCTTACTTGTCAAGTAGTCATCAACAAAAAAAAAGTGAGTTCGATTAATCAATTTAAATATCGATTATATCAAAATATTAAAATAAGAATTTGTGTTTGAAAAGAATATTTCTATACAAATCAAAAACTTGACCAAACAGGCCATTAAATGGGCTTGGGCCTTTGATTTCCAAACCTTACTACCAAAGTACCTTGCTTATCCAAACTCATTTGAGCTACCCCATTAAGGTCCATTCTTGTCGCAAATATTCACTTGTAGCATACCATATTTCAATGGATTGACGTATTTTTTCTGCTGCGTGTACATTCACATTTATCAAGTATCCAAACAATGCAAGAATTGAGCAAATATTTTGTCAACAGTGCTCAGTTTTCTGTATGAAAACATATTTAAAATACATTTTACAAGAGTTTTTAGAAAAAATGAGGAAACAATTGACTTCAAAACTATAGGGAACTAGAAAGAGAGTTTTATTGAATTATTCTCATAAATTAGATGCTACAAACAACCATAAGGAACTAAGTAGAGAGTTTTTTTTTTGACAAATTAAGTGTTTTAACTCATTCTAGTTGGTAAACAGCAATGAAAGGCATCAACACACTTCCCATCCAAAGCTTCCCATCTTTCTCCTCAACCTCACTTACAGCTCTAACTACTTTCCCTTCTTCGTCTTCCAATATCTGTAACAACTTGCCTTCAGGGCTATACTTCACAACAATAGCGGGTAGCTTGCCTCCAAGGTGCAAGAGGGCGCGGAGTTTTACTGGGATAGGAAGCTTCAGCAAGAATAGACGAAATTGTGGGTATATGGAATTTATATAGCTATAAATGGTACGGCGACAGTGGATTGCTACCCAAAATTCACCTCTCTCATTTGTGCTGACATTGTCGGGATATCCTGGGAGGACTGCCATCACTTCTAAGGTCCCCGCTTTCTCGCCTTTCAACCAGTACTTCTGTAATCTATAAGAGAAACACATCATTCCATTATATGTTAATACCACAAGTTTTAAGGTGAAGTCAGAAACAGGATGCTTGTATGTCTATTTAATACTGTAAACATGCTAATCCATAGGTTGAAAAACGTACCTTCCCTTGGCACCTTCACAGAATACAAAGAAGGAACCGTCCTTGCTTAGTGACAGACCGTTTGGGAATTGGAGATTCCGAACAAGAACAGTGGTTTGTTTAGTATTAGGATTGTACTTCAGAACCCTCCCACTATCTTCTGCTGAGTAAACCAGTAGCATATAATTCCTGTGCAAGATGGGGTGAGTATTACTATTCTAATTAAAGAAGAAACGCGCATGACACTTAAACCATGTTGTATTAAAACCTGAAATAAATGCTTATATATGGCAATGCAAGGTTTTTCCAAATCCCATATAAACATCTTCAGTATATGTTAGCAGAGTTGGGTATTCATTGAACAGAAGAAATGTTAGCAAAGTTTGGTGCAACCATGTAACCGCGTTAAAATCTAAGCTTCTCGATGATCATCTATTCACTATATGTTATCAGAGTTGGGCATTAACTCTCATTTTTCTGTCCTAGATGCATTGTTTTTTAAAAGAAACCATTTTTCTCCCCGCTAAAGATAGGGAGCCCTCTGTCTCCCATTTGGTATTAATCAGAACTAATAGTGAAATGGAATGTTCATTCTCAAATCATGTCAAATATATCAAGAGATCTACATAAAACCGAAGAAACAGTAAATTCACAATTTTACGTACCTTCGTTGGTACTTGGTGCTGCTATCTGTAAAATAGACATTCCCTTCATCATCAATGTCAAGGTCATTTGTGAATCCGAGAGGCACTCCTTCAGCCTCAGTTGTCAATGTTTCTGCTAGTCCGCCTTCAGGCCCTACTTTCATCAACCCAAAATATGCATCTGCAATATACAAGTCACCTTTTTTTTTATCAAACTGTAATCCCAAAGGCCTACCACAGATGTGTTCATTTTCTAAATAGCTCAGGGGTGATGGTTTTGGGTCACAAAGGCCAGACCTGAAAATTCAGATCACTAGAATGCATTAGGAAATCGGTGAAAGTAGACCAGAAATTTAGATCATCTAAAAGAGAAAATTTAAAATGCAATTTGAGACTTTATACGATGACTATGCAGCATAATTATAGAAGATAATTTCATTAAGAGCAAGACAAGTTATGACATGTTAAAATTTGATTTTAACCAGATTAGCTTAACAGCCTTACATATTAGCATGCAAGATCGACAATCATTAACATATCACAATTCCAATTCCAATTACATAATTAGAAGAAGTTCAGAATATACTAGGATCATAGAACTTAATTAAGTCAGATTAAACGATAAGATAAAGGAAACAATAGGCATTCCCCTGACACAGGTCTATTGTCAAATTAGGAACGAAAAGACTAAATAATAACTCTCTCTGTAGAGCAGGACCTTATGGTCCTTTTGTCTTTCCTGACAACTTCAAGCAAGATAGCTTAGAAAACTGAGACATTTTGTTAGAAATTCACTTCCTCTTTTTAGAATCTGAAGATCATTTCCTCATGTGCTCTCATGCTATCCTGAATTGACCAAAGCAAGAAAGTTTCTTAGAATGAGATTGACTCCCATCTGATTCCAGTGCTTTAATACGCTAGCGTCGTTTAATAAAGATCATGCATTATGTGACTTAGTTAGAGAATATCAACTACGTAGAGGCTTGGATTCCAGCAGCTTGTGGAACAGGCATATCATCAAGCCAAAATCATAACAGTTAGGACTTACGAGCAACGATACAAATTAAGAGCGAAATGCAGCATATCTCACCGTTACAGTCTGTTTTCATCAAAAGGCCATAGCAACAAAGATTATCATTGTACTAAGGTGTGAAGTCATACTTTAGAAGTTATTAAACCAAGTATTAAGCTGACGTAATAAAGTGACAAACAGTGAATCAAAAGGATAATTTAAAAAATGGAATCATAAACACCCACAATTATACTAAAATCAAAATAAAATAGTATCTGCATGTTAAAAGTATCATACTGTTTCCACATAAATTAGCACATTTCTACAGGATCCATAAAATAGACATAAAAATTACTACTCCCTCCATTTCAGTTTGTTTAATTACTTTCTTTTTTTAGTTTGTTTCAAAAAGAAGTCTCTTTTCTTTTTTAACTAACTTTTTAATTTCAATAACACCACGAGATTAAAAATCGCATTTTGATACATTCAACATATCTCTAGTTTAACGCCATAAGACTCAACAGTATTTCACTTTCTTAAACCCTGTATCAAGTTAAAATCGGATAAACAAATTAAAACCGAGGAAAAACAAGGAATAGAGTCACCTATTAGCAGAGGTATATGCGAAATCAGTCCATTTCTCTCCATCCCACAACACAATTCTCCCATCAGCTATGCCTGTGTATGGCCCACGACCTTTCGGGTCAAATGCGATACTTTCCGGGCCCTGAATCTGGTTCAAAAACTTGATTTCCGATTTCTGAAGCAAGTTTTGGGTATCCTTTTCTATAGGGATTTCAGACCAAGCTGGTGGATCAACTCTGTAAGCTTTAAAGTCTTTGATTTCAGAAATTGCACTGTGTTTAAAAGGGTCAAACCCACAGTACAGTGCCAACAAAAGAAACACTCCGGCAAATACTCCCGCCGGCCTCATTACCGGCAAAAAAAAAGTTGGTGTATTTGAATTTTGGGGCTGAAAGATTTGGAGATGAGTTGGAAAATTTGTTTGTGGGTATGAATTTTGAAAGGTATTTACTAAAAAGGGTGATTTTTTATTTAGTGTAATAAAGTTAGCCACCAAACGACTTTCTGGATTCTTGAATACTGTGTGGGGTTCGTTTTCATGAGAGTGAAGTATTATATTAGTAGCTGTTCCCCTACTGCCGCTTTCATGCATGTGAGTTTTGATAATTATTATAAAAAAAATTAAAATGAATTTATGTATTTGAAAATTATAAGTCATGATAATTGAATATTTAAAATATATAAAAAAAATTGTAATTATGAAAAAAGATTAGTTTAATTTTTGAAATTCAAAAAATGTCACTTAAATTGAGACAAATAAAATACTTTGTAAGCAAAATAACTTAATTGATTCTCAAAATTTCAATAATCATGTCATATAAATTAGGACAAAGAAAGTAGTTTTTATTTGTTACATGAAGTCATATAATTATTATTAATCAAACTTTTACTCACTATAGCATTCAGTAAATTCGAGTCACTTATGTAAACATCTAAAAATTGAAGAATTTAAGTTTTTTAGTCACATAAAATGAATAAAAGAAAGGGTAAACAATAGAAATTCCATTAGTTTAGGAATTTAATTACTTTTCTTTTTATGAGTTTGTAATATAATTAATTCTATCATAATTCACACCTAAAAAGTCATTGTTGGGCGAAGTGAAAAATATTGAGAATCTGATACAAATTCTCTGTTTCATGATTAATGCTCTCCCTATTATTTTTCTCGATTTTAGACGTATCATTGTCATAGGAAATTGAGAACCCTCTATAGAAATTTCTTATGAGACGTAGCAGACAAGAACCTTGTAGCTAGTTTTCAACAAGATCTATTAGTAAGGAGCATACTTTACAAAGCGTGCAAAACTATGAGAGGGATGGAGAAGTAAACATGTCATACTTTTTAATGAATATGCTTACCTTTTCTCTGGGCTTGCTGGCATTTCTGCTTGTACGACCATCAAAATCGTTGATTTAGGAGAGACTAAGCTAATTAAGCATTAATTATAGAGAAAATTAAATGGATAGGTAATTAATGACTATATTTTAGATTAATTTTAAAGAGAGATGTATCTCACTTCAAATTTGATATACGATTATTAGATATATGTCGTGCTTCGCGCAGCTATATGAAATATTTATAAGATAATAATATGAAATATGTAATATTTAGGTTAGTATCGAATATATAGTTAATATTAATATTTCTCTTCATCTGCGATATCAAAGGTTTTTTCATTTTTTTTAAACATATAATTTATTTATTTTTTGTATATGTATATAGTAGAACAAAATATTCACCGTGGTGAAGTAAATGGAATAAGAGATAATATGTTGAAATAACAATATATTGTATTACGTTGAAAATATTTTATATGTTTTAATTTTCTCTATCTTTTGTAGGAGTACTAATTTTCTATTCAAACTCTGATTTCGTCAAAACAAAATTGATTTTTTTTATTATGTCTTTATTATTATATTTGCTTATTATAATTTTTTAAACATTAATTAAATATTTATAAGATTTATGAAAAATGAAACATACAAAAGTTATGAATAATATTTAATATTAAAAGTTACAAGTTACAAGTAAGATGAAGAGACATGAGTTATAAATAATTCAAATGTATAATTTTATTAGACATTAAATGTATTACTAATTATGCATTGATTTTATTTGTAAAATAAATAAATAAAAATAAGGGGTGAAAATATAAAAAATGAACAGAGAAAATATAAAAATTGGTGACTACATAAAAATTATAAATACATTTCAAAGCAAAAAGAACGGTGACGAAAACAGATTGTTACATATGCAAAAAATGGCATCATGAAAATAATATTTTATTTTTCAATTAATTTTTTATAATTATAATAAAAATGAAACTCCTAATCATCATAATTTTTTTTGTTGTTAAAATGAGATAATTATATTAATTTTGCTTCATGACAAAGAAAAAGTAGAATAATAAAGGATCAAATGATTAGCATTGACAATATAATACATTTAGCTAAATTATTTATACAAATCAAAACCTAGAAAATTCTAACAAAAGTAACTAAGTTGCTAATACAATTCAAAGTGAAAAAATAATCTCTAATTATGCTTCATTTTTTTTCCTTCTATCATTTTCCTTTGCAAGTAGATCCACCATCATGTTTTGATTCATATGTCAAACTCTTCATTATATGCAACCAACTGAATAAAAAAAATATCATATACCAATTAAAAATAATTATGTCAAAAGAAAGAACGAAATTTAAACTATATGTAATATATTTGTATATTATCTTTTCAACAGTACTAACAATACTAAATAATAATTATTTCTTGAAATCTAACAAAATATTATAATCAAACTATATTATATTTGGAAAACTAACTATTAGAAAGAGCAATTGCATACAGACAAAACATTGTTAAGAGTTACAGAGATTTTTTTTAATCATACTTGCTTGATGAATGATAATACAAACATTAAAAAATA
Source organism: Solanum gracilifrons (assembly GCA_029582605.1). Classification (NCBI taxonomy): domain Eukaryota; kingdom Viridiplantae; phylum Streptophyta; class Magnoliopsida; order Solanales; family Solanaceae; genus Solanum; species Solanum gracilifrons. Next base: position 12,766 of record JAJOOH010004207.1, read on the forward strand.
TTAAGAAAGCATGTCTAAGTACATAAAAATAGAAAGAAAGACTTGAGAATGACTTTGTATGTGAATCTTCATGAAAATAAATATGAATATTTAGACAAAATAGACGAAATGAAAAAATAAGGACTTGAGAATGATATATTTATTAACTTCATGTACTTTTTTTTTTTACATGTTAGTTTCATTCACAAACCAAATATGAATTTATATAGACAAAAATAGAGTAAATAAAAAATAAAAATTTGCAATGAAATATTTCTTACCTTCATGTACTTCTTTTTTGTTACAAACCAAATCAATATGATGAAAAGAGAAAGGATAATTGTGAATGTGAATCTTCATGAAATTAATATGAATTTATAGGCAAAATAAAGGAATACCATAAGACATCATAAACTTACAAATTTAAGTTTGGAGGTTATGGACATAAAAATTATGAGAGTTATGAATATTATTAAAAGTAAAAATTAAAGAGGGGCAAGTCATGGGTAATAACTCCTTGTGAATAAATTAAAAAATAAAGATAAAAATACTTAAAATGTAAAAAAAATTATTATTATTTCCTGATTTGAAGTGAGATAAAAAAATAGAAAAAAGAATGTGGAGAGTTTTTTGTTGTAAATGTTCCTACATTAATAAAATATTTATTTGTATAAATTAAGTAATATATTTTTACAATACAATAATTAATTTGAATTAAAAAAAAAGTCAAAAAAAGATAAATTATGTTTCTCCTTTTATTATAAGTGAGACAAATAAATAAAAAAAGAATATGAAGAGTTTTTGTTATAAATGTTCCTCCATCAATAAAATATTTATTTGTAATAAATTTAAGTAATTTATTTTTATAATATAATAATAATATTTTTTTTTTTTAAAAAGCCAAAACAAGAAGAAGAAAAAAGCTAAATACAAATGGATGTCATAGAGAGGTGCCACATCACCTTGTCTATGGTCCTCCTTTATATACAGATAGATAGGATAATAAGTAGTTATTTGAATGTATAGATTGTATTATAATTATAATAGATATAATGTGTGTTTAATTAGGTAGTTTAACCTAAAAGAAAATAATATTTTTTTTCGGAATCTATGTCGCAGAAAAAATGATATTGCGGAGAATCACACTCTAGTCCGACCCAGACCCGGCGACCCTTATCCACGTGTTAAGATACGGGTCGGGTCGGCTGCGGCTAGCAGAAATGGAAGAGCAATCAACATCAGTGTATCATCATTCATCACACCAACCTAGGAATAATTCTAGAAGGACCACTTTTTGAGAAGAAGAAGAAGAGCTCTAAAATCGATTAACAATGGCTGAGGATTCATCATCATCCCAGTCCTTCTTGAGGAGGCATTGGGAAGGATACAAGGAGTTTTGGGGCGAGAGATTTTCCTTTTTGGACAACTATTCAAGGTTCATCAAGCGCGACAAGCCACTCCCTTCTTGGTCTGATTCTGATGTCGAGGAATTCATTGCTTCTGACCCACTTCACGGACCCACTGTATTTCCCTTCTTTTTTCCCGTTCAAATCTATCTCATATGCTTACTTTTCATTTGATTTGTGGGTTTTTACATATATTTAGGCGTTTATCCATCTGGGTCCTCTTTGATTCGTCTCCTTTGATCCATACCTTTGGTTAATTTGCTTATGCTGTTAGATTTTCGATTGAGTCAATTGCTGTGCTGTTTCTTCCTGGGTATAGCTCAATTTGGATTGATTGGGTGATTTTGTGATTGTTACTAGTTTGGGTGTTTAATTCAGCTTTGAATATGGTTCTCTAGATTGGTTGGGTGATTTTGTGATTATATTCCTTATGCTTTCTCTGGAATTTGTCTTATTGATTCACCACTGGCATGCATTTATGGTAAATTTGAAGTGCATTTCTTCATAGTGCTAGCTGAAGTTAGCTTAGGTAATCTTCTCAGGGATACTCTTGAATTGAGTGGTGTCCTGGAAAATCTCTTGGCTTTGTTGCATTCTCAATCGCCAAAAAATCATTCGGAAATTTCATTTCTTTTTCTTGCAGTCATCTACTAATTTAGCTTGTCTTAATAGTTGGTGAATTTGTACCTGGAGTAGATTCTGCAGGGTCCAAGTACATTGACGGCCCTTTATACTTGACACTATTTTTCATTTAGACACATGAACTCTAGCTGAGACCTATTGAACACCTTAAGTTGTCAAATATGTGTGTACAAAACCATTAATGCTCAGATGACAGATGGTGTTCCCATGTGAAATTGAGGTGTGCAGAAAAGGCTTTGGCCGGAAAATATAGATTTCTGCCAGTAAAATGATTCTCCGTTCACTGTCTTCCTATTTTTTTTTTCTATTGCCATGATTTTCTGTCATTCTCTTCTTCGTCTTCTTCTTATTTAAAAGTCAGTCATCTTTTCTCTTCAAAAAAAAATCTTGCCTTGTGCCGCTATGAGAACCCTGCTCCTGAGGAGCTGTTGGCTTATATTTCTTCAGAAAGAGAGACAGTTCCCCATGCTTTCAGACACCATCACTCTTGCCCTGTCTATCTCTTTCAGAATAAATGTAAGTCCACATACCTGCACCACTGAGCATGCAAGCTCACACAAGGATGTTCTATTTTTTGCTGATGCTCCTAATTTGTAAAGTGGGTAGATAAGAAAATAAACCAGCTATGGGCATACATTATCAGGCTCCTTCCATGTTTCCTTCTAATCATTTTGAGCATATGCAGTAAATAAATACACTTATACTAATAAAAAAAAAAGGTTAATAGCGGCATTCTTTTTACTTTAGTTTGAGAAACATAATGTTGTTGCTGCATACACGCTACCCTCCCAGACCCCACTTGAGTGGGGCTACACTAGGTATGTTGTTGTTTGTAAACATAAAGTCTTATCTATATCTATCTGGTTCAAATATAGTTTTAGGTTGTTGAGGTATTTTCCTTTGTTTCATTTTCTTTTCTCTTCTTCCATCCATGCAAACAATAAGGAGAAGAGTTTTGAAACTGTTCTTTGTTTGTCTCCTTTTCCCTTATTCTGAATAGTTTGAGAGAAGTCAGGGAGAGGGGGAATGAGAAAAAGAAGTAGGCATACAAATGGAAACTAGCTTCTTAATATTTCTGCTAGTATGCTTCAGGGGATTATCCCCAATTTCTGTTGATTCGAAGTTATCCCCAACCTCAGCTTATCTTCTTTAACCTCGTTCATCTTTATGTCTCCATTTGAGCTGGCGGACACGGTTTTCAAACTAGTATTGATGTATTATCACTACTTGAAATGAAATTCATTTGTTGTCTCTCTCTGTCTCTCTTGTGCCTGAAACTGCTTATTGGTCAGTCTGTCACTGTGTACAGGAGGGTGTGGGATATATTGGTGACGCCAGATGATAAGAAGTTGCATATTTTTGTGTTTTTCTCCTCTGATAATCCTACTGTTTCTCAGAAACCATTCCTCTATTTTTTTGCCAATTCGAGCTGATGTTCTATTTTTTTTTCCAGCTGAGGACTGCTAGGGAAGCAGCAAAGATTAGTGCTGTAGGAGGCATTATTGGAGCTGTTTCAACTGCAGGTGTTACTTGGAAGTATTCCAGGAGTTTGCATGGTATGTTGAACTTAAATCCCCACACCACCCCCACCCACATTGCTGTCATAATATTACTACTAATTCATTGCCCAATGTTTGTGCATTAAAGGTCTTTTAAGAACCAGAGGCTTCAGTAGTTAGTTACCTTGGATTGTAACTTCATTCATAAATGTTTTGGTAAATCTGATTTTACTAGAAGTTTTTGCCACATGATTATCAATGATGTCTTTGCAAATAGGTTAAGTATTTCTAGGTATCGTATATGTTTGAGTATTAAGTGTTCATATCGAAATGTTCGAGTCAAAGAATATTTGACGTGTTAAGTTCTATGTTAGATTCCACCAATCAAAGGAATGAAAGTTTTATATTAGATTCCATTTCCATCATCTTCCCCAAGTGTGTCCCCCATAAGAAAACCTTTACACGTGATGATTCTCTTGCTCTGTCCTTGACTGCATGACTGTTGCCATCGTCGAATCTGTTCTATGTTCTTTTACAGTTAAAGTTTAAATATGTTTCACTGATGTGGCAACTTTTTGATTTCTTTGCTCATCTTTGCCCATATTCAGATTAAAAACAGCAAGGATAGATTGCATTCCCCTTATCTTTCTCATGAACAAAGTTCAAACATGGTCGGCCTAAAGAAAGTAACAAATCTTGCATAGACCAACTGTCACACAATTTCATTTTTTAGGAAAATATATGGTAGTATTTTGACTAATTTTGATCATTATGATCCTTTTTGGTCAAAATTAATACAGTTCAGGTTCTATACTTTCAGTGCCTTGAAAAAACTGGTTTGATGTCTCTGCAACTTATTTGTACTTAAACATACATCAGACTTCGCCCTAAGTTTTGTGGAGATTGGAGAACACAAAACAGAATGGGTTTTAGTGTATTAAAATTTTGGTGTGGGAGAATCATTGGACTGATTAAAAATTGTAAGATGATTGACTTTGTTGTTTATTGATGTTCCATTCGGTAGGTACTGCACTGTCTCTTGGAGCTGGCGCTGTCTTTGGCTGGACATTTGGACAGGAAGTTGCTAACCACTGGCTGCAACTATACAGGCTTGACACCATGGCTGCCCAGGTTAAATTCATGGAATGGTGGCAGAACAAGGTTGAAGGACAGTAATTCTCGTATCTTATCCCCGGTTGAAGGACAGTTTGAAGTTTGGTTTTGGTGTTAAATGTCAATGAACTTCTTTCAGGAATAAGAATCAATCAGTGTGTTCAAATTGTAAGCAGTGACACTACGGGATTGACTGATTATCTTTCCGTACTGAATTGTTATAGTAGAAATGTAGATTCTGGCAGTTTTCCTTGAAGAACAGATCAATGTGTGTACGAAGTTGGAATTCATTTCTCTCCTATTCCAAATCTAAACATCTGAACAACCGTTATCAAACTATTCAAGGGTTGGTATGTTTGCTTATCTGAGACTAATACGCGCGATGCAACAACCAAGTAAGCACATTGGTTGTATTATACACGTCTGTCATTGCTGCCAATACACATATACATTCTATGCTTCACCACTTGATTTGCCAGTCGTTACATATGTATCTTGTGTAACGACTTGCAAGCCGATACACAAATCTCTCAACAAAAATTTAGCAGGAAAAAAGAATGAACTCATTTTAAAGTTTTTATGTTCTAGTACCTATAACGCTAGGAAGGTTCTTTATATGATCATAAAATTAAACATAACAGAAATAAAGGCACCTAAGAAATGATTAATCAATGTACACATTCAACATTACTCAAGATTGAGGCTTGTGCTAGATCCCAAGAAAAAATTAATCTAAGAATTTTTAACGAAGATTATAAAGGAGGGTTCTTGTAAAATCTAAAGAAAACAGTTGTATTAATCAGTACTATCCAGAACAGGACAATTTACATCTGTATTATCATTACATATATACGGCATGGACCAAATGATGAGATCCATATTCCTATTTTATTGAAGCAGAGGCTACATTCAGTGATGAACTTTAACATACTAGCGTTCACCACAGATCCAATAAAATGCAATCATATATATTACTGATGTTGACAGGAGTATCCACCTGCAGGAGGAAGGAATTCATTGTAATAAATAGATAACTGCATTGACGAAAAGAAGAAGATGCATAACGAGAAGTTACAATACAAGGCAGGAGAAGTGCAGAAAATCTTGGTCTAGACACAATTCTTCCTAGCACCAAAGAGAGAGAGAGGGATAAAGGGAGGAAGAAGAACAAGAAATGGGGGAATTTACACAAAAGGGATCATTCCACACTGCTATTTAACTTTTAACCCCATATAAAAAGGAGGTGTGAAAACAGCCTCCGTGCCAGAAGTTGGAGTTCGGTTCCTGGAGGATCACCAGAAGATTTGCCCAAAGGAGGACACCTAGTGCATTTCTTGCAAGAAAGGCACCTTCTGCTAATTGACTAGAGGAATTCAGTATAGTGCTAAAAGGAAGTCATACGAACACTCTTAAAACTCCTTATTCCTCTCAGTCCACATCATCAAATTCTTGTTGATCACAGTTCTCACTTCTCTCGCTTTTTCTATAAACATTTTTTTTTTAATCTGTCTGACACCAAGAAAGTACTATAACATGCTACAAAAATGAATAGGGAATTCTAGGAATTTACACATGAAAGGAGTACAAAAACTCTAGCATGTGTTCCGAGCCTTGCATTGCACTTTTACTATACCAAAAATACAAGTTCTGTCGGGCATCTGAACTTAACAAAGATAAGAAATAGAAGTCTTTCCTCAACCTTAAGATAGGTACGGTTTCTTTCTGTCCACAGTGACGAAAATATAAATCTCACAATAGAGATATGGTTCTAGTCATGTGCTATTCCAAAAAGCTGCGGAGGTCACATAACAACTAAGGTTTGTCAATGTGCTCAATGGTCTACTATATCAACTTGCTTCGACACAACAAGGCTTTTCTGTCTCTCTAATCAGTATGCACTTGAAATACAATAGGCAGCTCCTATCATCGTACCCAGAAGCACTAGGGTGCTTAAGAGCCAAACTCATTGGAGACGACAAAAACCACCAGCATATAGTATTCTCGGAGAAACCATCTTTTTTCCTCGTACAGTTCCACTTTTGTCTTGGATCTCTCTCCATCTCTTTCTTCATTTTTTTTTTTGGGGAGGGGGGGAGGAGGGTAGAGAAACTAAAAAGAATTGGAACTCTTAGAAGAAGACAAGTTACCTTTAAGAGAAAGTGCTATGAGTCATTCAGAACTTGCAGCACATGGGGCTTGCATATTATCCTCATTCAAAGAATGGGTATTATTAATCACAGGTGCATGCTGCTCAGCATGGCCGACAGGTAAAGTGTCCTCCGATATATTTGATTCAGCAGAACTGGCTCTGCTATCAGTTGTTTCCAAATGCTCCATTAGGTTTGATACAGTGGCAACAGCTGTACTGACTTCATTCCTAGATTCGGCACAATGGTCTGGTGTTGAACTATTACGAGAGAATAATTTCTCTTTCCAACCCCTTGAACTCTTTGTTAAAGATTCTTTGTATCTAAAGCATGACGATCAAAACAAGTAAATAGGGCTTACAAGCAAATAAATTATCTGATGTTTAAGAAGTCATCTGAAGAGTTATAAGAAATGATATTAGAGTTTCCATATACCTCATTGACATTGCACTAAATCGAGACTTTATAGAATCTGAAAAAGACTGAAAATCTGATGGTCCGGCTCTGTCTTGATTGTTAGAAGAAGATTGAGGAGGAGTCCTGCAATACCATAACTCAATAATAAGCAAAAAATAAGAGAATATATTAGCTATATTTTTCTTTTGTCCCTTGGCCTTTACTTTTCTCCTCTCCCCTCTTTTCTAAGATTCAACATTTATGATATGATTCATCTTGTTTGCCCACTTTTCATACACGGTGAAAGGGAATTAAGGCGCATGAGATAGCCATCTAAAAGGGTAAAATCCACGAGAAGGAATTTTCCCTGTTCCCCTTTCTCGAAAGGGCGATGGTGGTGGCTTTCTTGTGGTAGTAATTGTGACCTCATTGCATTTTTGAAGGATTCCTTCCATGACTATAATATGTAAGTGTAACATTGCAACTCATATGGAGCTAAAAAAATAAAGGAAACCATCAAAACTCTGAATCAAGTTTGAGACACAAACATACCTATTGATTGAGGAAGTCCCAAGCTGATTAACAGCAGCATTTGATCCTGACCCAGAGGCAGGAACCTGATCAGCTTGAAAAGAAGATGGTTGAGTAACTGGCTGTCCAAAAACAATTGCAGAATCCTGACCAGATACCAAGACTTCAGAAGTGGGTTCACCCCCACTCCTCTGAGTAGAAGATGAAGCACCAGCAAGAGGAGGAGCATTTGGATGAGTTGAAAACACCAGAAATTGGGGACGGCCTTGAGCTGATGACCTACCTCGCGGACCTTCCCTTCTGGCAAGGTGGCGTGTCCTTCCCATGGCAGCGGCGGCAGCTAAGTGCTGAATGATACGCTCTTCAAGCTCAGAATCAGTTGCACTTGATGGTAACTGTAAAAGGAATGTGCCCCAAGATTTTGTCACAAAATGGACCATAAACAGCTCATAGAAAGAAGAAAATTGTGTGGACTTAAAAAATGCTAACATGCTGCAATTCAAAATCTCCTAAAGTTGGATGGTGAAAGATTGTGGTGTTTCTAGGAGGATTCATCCTGATGTTTCGCTCGTGCTCTACTGCATCCAACAACTCCTGGCTGCAAGCGAAGCACATTTATCAACAGCCTCGAAGGAGGATTAAGGAAGAAAATAGAGTGATAAACAAGTGGCTGATTTGAGGATAAGACAGAACCTGTTAGGGTCTTTCAAGCTGAGAGGCTGCCAACACATGGGGCACTGGGAGCTTCTCTGACACCTGCGTAACATATGTTCAAGAATTATTCAGGATATTAGCGCAGTCAAATAAAGCTCCATTCATGCCTTTTAGTCTCAAAATTTGCAGCATATACAGTCAGAGATACAAAGAGTTCATAATCTATCAACTGATAATTTTCAGTGACAAATATAATTTGTAAGGAATAGAACTTTGTTCAAAAAAAAAATGCTCCAACTTAATCTTTATTTAATTTTTTTTGTTTTTTTTTTTTTGAAAAGTAAACTTTTTATTTAATTTTAGTATCAGAAATAGGCAATATAGTCACGATTCCATTGATCAAAGACACTTATATTTAACCTCCAAAAGGATTTGGTTGGAATAATGGTAAATAGGAGATATTTGGTGATTCAAAAAGTCATTTCTATTGTTTATATAAAAAAAAGTCATTTTTTGCTCTCTTTTATTGTTCCTAACAGACACAGCAAGGAACCAACAGTAACAACATCCCCCCCCTCCCTTCTCCTGCTTGCTGGACTCTTTTGTGGAAACTCTGGTACAAAATAGATGAGATGAAACACCAAAAATCATGGAAGAAACTACTGGTGTGACACCCTTTTCTCTGTCATCAATTGTGATTACATTCCACATCATCTAATCACAAGCAGTGAGCAACGTAAAGTACAGTTTATTCATGGACAGGCTACTTACAAAAAAGAGTCAGTGCTGAAATCAAGTCACCATTGTTCTCCTACATTTTCAAGGTCCAAGAGGAGCATATAATCCTCTAAGAAAACCATGCACTACAAAGTTGGGCAACAGAGTAATATATCACATAAAAAGACAAACTCCAAAAGCCCTATATCATTCTTAATTGCAGTATTTTGCTCTTTGACGTTGTCAAAATACTCTACGTCCATTTTATGGTTCCTACCAGTGGCACTTTATAGGGAATTCTAATTTTTCCACATTGAAGCCTACAACTCTCATCTTTATAGCACAAGAGGAACAACAAAGGCCCTAAGGCAGCCATCTATGTGCACAACATGTCAACTTTTGGGCAAGTAATAAAAAGGTGTTATGCATCATAGAGATAAGTGAAAAGAACAGTTTAGACATGAGATGTCTAATTAATAGGGAATCATTTGGATCACCATTCAAGAATACATTGAAGATGGAACTCATGCTTGCAACCAGTCACCTGCAAATTTAAAACATTATGTTACTCGATGATAGAGCTCATTCCGTTCATTACATATGATAATGTGAACGATACGTACAGTAGAAGGATCACTATCACAAAATGCTTCAAGGCATATGCTGCAAGCATCATCGCAAGCATCCTGAATTCCACCTTCCACAAATGCCGCAGCCGAAGTTAAAATATCCTCAGACTTCTTGCCCTCCTCCATCTGTCAAAAGATCAAACCTTTAATCATCACTCAACTTTAATAAAGGAACCAAAAAAGCAAAACAAGCATTCTGACTTCTAATCTCACACGCAAATTTACAAAAACCAAACGAAATCCCTCAAAACCAAATAATTACCTTACTTGCTCTCACTTTCACTGGTAATATGACTAATTAATTACAGGTGAGAATCAAATGCTACAGAGACAAAACAATGTCTCTCTGTTTCAGTTTAATACGGTATGCATAGCAATTACTGTTACACGGTTAGCTGGTCTCCGATAAGAGCTTCACAATTGATTAATAAGCATCCAACAGCAGCTCAAAGAATAACAAATAGGGGACTAAACCCCATTATTTCCATGTTAATTAAACAAAGTTGTGAACAACAATTCAATCCCAGCACTGAAAAGAGTTTAAATGAAACCCCCACCACAATTTAATATAAAAATAAAAACCATATAACAAATTCAAAATTTCACTATATTATTCCTTCTTCCCAAAACCACTCTACAGCCAAAAATAAATAAATTAAAAAATGAAAACCACATCAAAATCGCGCAGATACACAAAAATCTGAACAGAAAAATGGAATTTTTTATTTTTTTAAAACAAGTAACCAACCACCCACTACTCCAATTAGTAAAAGAAGCTCAATTTCAGACACCACAAGTAAAATTAATCAATTTTACAAAACCATACAGGTACTGAAAACTTACCTTAAAAAACTTCAAGGAATAAGGCAGATCAAAGAACAAGTTGATCAGGAGAATTTTGGGTTTTGAAAGGTAAACCACAGAAATGAAAATAGTGGAAGGACAAGGAGGAAGAAGAAGACTTTTAACTTTCCCTTTGATTATTTGTTCTTTATTATTTTTATTTTTTTATTTATTTATTTATTTCTGCTTTCTTTCTTTCCTTTTTTTTCTTTTGAGGGCTGAGCCCAAAATAGCTTTCCCCTATAAGCTAAGTTTAGTAGGCACTTTGGGCAATATTTTAGTCGGAGTTACCAAAAATAAAATAAAATTGACATATAAGAAAAAATAATTATTCTATTTTATTATTGTAATAAATTATTCATATTACTCATTATTTCTTAAAGAACGATAAAATTCAAAGTAAACTAAGAGAATACACGACAAGTGCAAAAGAAATTACATTAACAAACTATTTAAAAGGATATCTAGGAGGAAAAAGGCACTATTTCAATTAAATCAAAAAAGTAAATATATATTATACTTTTTATTATTTTTGATTAGTTGTGAATGAATAATTTAAACATTTTGATTTTTGTTTTTTCTTCGGATTTTAAAAAATAAAAACCGAAAAAGAGTTATTTATTTTGATGGAAAAACACAACTGATTCTTGATAAATATTATATTTAATAAATTGGTTATGTATTTTATTGATTATAATATTAGATGTGGAAAATTATTTTTATTGACTCGATTCATTATATTTTTAAATGAGAATTTAAGTATTTGATTATTTCATCAAATATATATTATTATAATCTTATTGATTGTGTATGGTCCTTATTTCAATCATGTGAATTAAATTCAGAAGAAGTAATTTTTTTTAGCATTATTACTTTTTTAAAAATATATATATATTTTTTTATTTCCACATTCAAATATGTTATTTTTTGGATTAGAAGGAGGATTTCTTCTGGGGCATAACCATAATTATAATAAAATTCGAGGACATAAACTTAAATTCCAAATTCTCGAATTTTGCCTTTATATATAGTAGGCTGGCTTCTTCAATGAGCAATTTTTTCTAGCACAAAGATGTCGGGGGAAGAAGAAGAAAACGCCGCTGAGCTCAAAATTGGTGATGGTAAATAAGAATATTAATACACTTTATGAATCGGTTTCGTTGTTATATGAATTGCTTTACTTTCTGGAAATTGAGTTTTATACTTAAAATAATCTTTTTTTTCTTCAATTTACTCATAAAAATAGGTTTTTTCTTTCCTTTTTTAACCATGAAGGCAAGGGGGAGTCAAGTTTTTTCATCAAGATTTTGTTTTTCCTATAATGGGTTATGTAGTATTGGGTTTTTTCCCCAATTTGTTGGGATTGGTTCTAGGGTCTTTTTTTTAATAATATAATGCAGGATAAAATAGTTAACTGGCTGAGGCTACTATGTGGTGCATATGGTTCTTTTTATTGATTTAATGTGTATGAGAAGAGACTTGATATTACATTTTGCTTTTTTCTAGATCAAGAAAAAGATTGTTTTTTGTTCATATGTGGTGATCATTTATAGACTTTGGTCACTTCAAACTGCCTAGCTTCACTGTATGTCTAACTTAACTATTTAGCATCTGTATCGTGATGAGCATCTTTAAAGCTTTTTTTTAATCTTTGGTTAGTTACTTCAGAATTGTTTTCAGCTGTCCATATAAGTTTGTTGATGGATTGTTGAGGGCTTCAGGCAATAGAGGTTATTGCTGAGGCATGAAGTGGAGGGGGATTAGATTAGTGGTTTTGCATTCATCGTTCTCCTTGAGATATGAAATTTTGGACGAATTTACAGATTGGGAGGAAGGAGGTGGGTTCTATAGGTAGTCTGTCTATAATAAAGCTCCCTACAGGGGAACAAACAATTTCCTACCCAGACAGTACTGGGCAGTAGAGCTCTAAAGGAGGTCATTTTTTCTAATGTGGCAGCTGCTTCGAGTGCCATATTTATGGATGAGAATTATAGGAAACGAAGAGGAATGCTTGTCAGTTGGTGGGTCTTGTGCGAAGAGATGGGAGAGGATGTTGAAATTCTCGCCCACTGCAAGGCGGTTATAAATGGAAGCTGTGCTTAATCTTTTTGGCCTTTGCTTGGCAAGGTCAATTTCTCTGAAGATATTAATCAGTTGCTGAAAGCATAAGAGGGGTGAGGAGGAGAGCTTGGGAAGTTACTCCTTAAGCAGTTATGTGGACCATGTGGAGAGAGAGAAATAGAGTTGACATAAGGATACTCTGCTAACTGTTGTCTATTCGTGAAGTTCATTTTCTTCGTCCATGTCCATACTAAAGCCTAAAGTAATAAACTAGGCGATAATTTCTCCTGTCACATATTCAGTCAGCCAAGCCGGAGAGAAGTGGTTAAGTGTGTGGCCCCAATCATCAAATGGATCCCCCTCCCTTGTCACCCCTCCAGCTTATCTCTATTACTCATGGTGAAAGCTTGTGCAAAGTCTGTAGTCTCTTTCCTGTTCATATGCATACAAACAGCATCTCTTGATGAAGTTCATTAACTTCTTTTGGTACTTCGGTTTCAGAGTTTTTGAAGGCCAAATGTCTAATGAACTGTGAAGTCGCTTTGATTCTTGAACACAAGTATGAGCAGCTCCAGCAGATGTCTGATGATCCAACCAATCAGATTTCGCAGTATGTATATAAATCTAGATGTTCCTGTTATGTCATTAAATGCTCAGATATTTAAGTGCAAGCTGGATTACCTGTACAAAATAATTGGTATTCTGTGATGCATGTGTCTGTGATAAGTTGCTGTCTTCCTCCATATTAACTTTTCAATTTATGCCAACCACTTTGTGAAATTTTCATGTTCATATATAGGCAAAATGCAAAGAAATATTCTTAAGGAAAACTATGCCAAACTGATATGGTGATACTCTTTCAACATCTAAATATGTTATTTTGAAGAGACAACATGTGCGTAGCCATCACGTTCTCAAGTTTGGTTAATTTGGTTACCTTTGACTTCCAGGGTATTTGAAAAGTCACTGCAATATGTGAAGCGTTTCAGTCGGTACAAGAACCCTGATGCTGTTAGACAAGCTCGAGAGTATCCTCCTACCTGTGGCTTAGATTGAAAAACTTCAGTATTTCTTTTTGACATTTATGCATTTACAATGACTAGTCCTTTTATAGAATGTAAACCTTAACCTCGATTCAGGATCCTTAGTAGGTATCCACTTGCTGAATTCGAGGTAGGAATCTGTTCTTTTAATTTTCCTAATTTATTTCCTACTTGTACCACCATCAATATCTTCATGGTAACTGCAGTTTATAAGTTTGAATATTGTGCAGCTCTGTGTTCTTGGGAATCTTTGCCCTGAAACTGTTGAGGAAGGTATTGCCATGGTCCCATCCATCAAGGTACTCATGCGTGATATTCAACCTTACATAAGAACATATTGTATTGCAGATATCTAGAGTTGTAGTACTTTCTGGACTTTATAATTTCAGACAACACATCCAAAATGCTTTAAATGGGCATCCTAAACAATTTCTTCACTTGTTAGGTAGCTTTTCTTTGTCTTACTTGGTCCTTTGAGGGATTTAACGTCCAGAGTTTATTTCATGGGTGGTTTGGAAGTTCTAATAATTTTGCCAAAAAAGTCTTTTACTTTGGAGGTGTATAAATTGATCCTCGTCTTTTCACCATGTATTATCTGTTGTTTCATTTGTTTAAGAAGGCATAACATTAATCTAATCAGAGCTGCTTGTACATCAGTGCGTGTGATCGTAACATTTCACCATAAGTCTAAAAGAATTCTTTAGAAAATGTGCCTGACAGTGAATCTTCAAAAAGAAAATTGTTTTCCCAATTGTACAGTCTAATCATCCAGCAATATATCCTCCTATTTACTCTTTCCATAAACTCGGGCTAACTGACATCCCTTCCATGCTTGCAGAATAGAGGGCGTGCACTTGACGAGGAAGCAATTGAGAAAATGCTAACAGACCTTTCTCTAATAAAGAAATTCGAGTAGTCTTATCATTGTGCTTGTCTTGCTATGCTGCAGCAGTCTCTGCTTCCGAGCCTGTACCACCATGTATTTATTAGTAACAGCTCTGTAATTCAAATTGGGCTCTGGCATTATGTTGAAAACTTTATTTGTTGATTGAGGAAGAAAACAAAACTCGTTTCTCTTTGGACATTTTTTTTCTTTTGGTAGCTGGTTGTAACCACAATCCTTTGGTTGACGGACTTAAACTATTGTAATGATATACAAGGTTTGTTGTTTCGCTTTCGTGAAAGACAAATAAGAGCATGCCTTGATTGGAATATTAGCTATGGGTCCTGAGGGTCTTTTTTTAAAAATGAGATGGGATCACTCAATCAGTGAACTTTTTGAGTGATTCATAACACAAAACAACCATATTCAATCACTACTCGAACTCAATGAACTCTGTATTAGAAAAACATTGCAGTCGTTGCATCTTCGAAATAACAAAAAAAGCAAAAGTTAGACACCACTAGACTGGCCCTCCGTTTCATCTGTTTTTTTTTTTTTGGTGTGTGTGGCCACTTGCAGGCCAATACACAACTCTGAATAAAAACATAGCAAGAGAAAGAATGTAACCATTAAAAGGCATTGATAAGGTAAAGTTCTAGTGCCTATAATGCTATGAAGACTACTTATACGATCATAAATCATACAACTAAACAATATAGAAGGCACCAGGAAAATGTCTAATCAATATACAAATTCAACGTTTACTCAAAATTGACGTCGGTTAAAGATGAACATGTGGTGCAACTGAATCCCAAGAAAACCTTGGTCAAGTAACTGTCCAGCAATGTCTATGAAGATTACCAAGGAGGGTTTCATGTAAGATTAAAGAGAACAGCTGAAGTCATCAGTACTACTACCCAGAATGGGTCAATTTACATCTATATAATCATACATATACACGGTTTGGACAAAATGATGGCATCCATCCCTCTATATCTTAACATTCAGTGTTGCACTTCAATGGATTAGTGTTTCCCCACACGTCCAATAAGATGCACACCATATATCATCGATGCTGGCAAGAGTATCCACCTGCAGAAAGACAAATTCATTGTAATAGATAGATAGTGTTGTTTATCAAGAAGACACAACCAGAAACTATATTAGAATGAATGGAATTGCAAGAAAATTGCAGATAATTTTGGTCCTAGACAACGTCCTTCCAAACAGCCAAGAGAGAGAGATAAAGAGGAAGAAGAAGAAGAAGAATCTGGTTTGTACCAAATAGTACTAAAAGGAAATCATGGGAGGACACATAAATGTCTATCTGTGGTATTTGTAAGACCACTTCTAATGGGACTTGATATTGGTCACTGGTCAGAACAAATTATTCGTCTAAATGGAAATGTTTGACAAGTTCTTCATGATGGTGAAACTAACAAAACTTTGGAGACTCTTAAATTTTAGCTTAGCATTTATCAGTCTGCCTTATCAGCTTATCCATGAACTATCTGGTCACAGCAATTCACTACAAAAGTATGAACTTCCAAATGAAGTTCATCATAGGAGCAGTTCTGCACATTACTATTATTCCTAGCATACAAATGAAGTAGTTTAGCCAAAGCTTCTTAGAAGTTTAAAATATTCCATGATATAGTGATGGGGAATTCCAGGACTTAACATATGGAGGAGTCCAGAATCTAGCATGTGTACCCAAGGGTGGCCTAGTGGTCGATTCAAAGGCATGATAACCATGATGTCTCAGGTTTAAATCCCAGTGAAAATAAAACAGTAGGTGATTTTCTCTCTGTCTAAGCCTTGATCGGCAAAGTTACCCAGTACTTGTGCTGGTAGGAGGTAGCACGTACCCCATGGAATTAGTCGAGGTGCGCATAAGATGGCTGGGTACACCACTGTAATCAAAAGAAAATGTTCCAAGCCTCCCACTGCACTTCTATTCCAAAAATTACAAGTTCTGTTGGTGCATCTGAAATACACAAAGATAAGGATAGAAGTTTATCCTGAAAATAGCAATGGTTTCTTTCTATGGATATTGGCCAAAATATACATCTCATAACAGAGCTATTTTCTAGTCATGTGGATATGCCAGAAAGCAGCAGAAGCCATATGACAATTAAGGCAGTCAATGTGCTCAATGGTATACTGCTATAGGCTATAGCAACTTGCTTCGACACAACAAAGGGTTTCTGTGTCAATGTGACTAATGTGTATGCATTTGAAATTTAAGGAGCAGCTCCTATCATCATATCTCTAGGTGCTAAGTGCCAAACTCATTGGAGACCACAAAAGCCATCAGCATGTAGTATCCATGGAAAAAAAAAACTTCTATTTTTTCTTACTGTTCTCCCACTTCGTTTTATTTCTGTTTTCTGTTTCTTTTTTTCTTGTTTGAGTTTGGAGTAGGGTGGAGAGACAAAAGTAATTGTAAATCTTAGAAGAAGACAAGTTACCTTGAAGAGAAAATGCTTCAACTCATATAAAACTTAATTTGAACCAGAACTTGCAGCACATGGGGATTGCCTGTTATCCTCATTTATAGAATGAGTATCATCAGTCTCAGGTATATGCTGCTCAGCATGTCTGACAGATAAAGTACCGTCCAGTATATTTGATTCAGCAGAACTGGTTCTGCTATCTGTAGTTTCCAGATGGTCCATCATGTGTGATACAGTGGCAACAGCTGCCCTCATTTCATTCCTAGGTTCAGGAACATTGTCTGATGTTGAACTGTTGCGAGAGAAAAATCTCTCCTTCCAACCCCTTGAACTCTTGGTTAAAGATTCTTTGCATCTGGAAAACAACGATCAAAGCAAGTAAATAAGACTTACAGACAATTAAAATTTTCCGATGTTTAAGAAGTTACCTGAACAATGAGAAAAGATGATATTAGAGTTTCCACGTACCTCATTGACATTGCACTAAACCGAGACTTCATAGAATCTGAAAAAGACTGAAAATCTGATGGTCCGGCTCTGTCTTGATTGTTAGGAGAAGATTGGGAAGGATTCCTCCTACAATACGGTAACTCAATAATAAGCACAAATAAGAGAATAGAGTGGACTCATTTGTCCTTTACTTTCCCCTTCTTCCCCTTTTTCTTAAAATTAAATATTTATGATATGTTGAGTCTTTGCTCACGCACTCTTCATTCATGGTGGTTGGGAATTAAGAGGCATAAGATAGCCATCAAAAAGGGGAAAAATACACGAGAAGGCCTTTATGTTGTGCCCCAACTCATAAGGGTGAGGTGGCGGCTTTCTTGTGGTAGTAATTACGAACTCATTCCATTTTGGAGGATCCAGTCCCATGACTATAATATGTAACTCATCTACGGCAAAATAAAAGAGGAAGCCATCAAAACTCTGGATAAATCTGACAAACAAAATTACCTATTATGTGACGAAGTTCCAAGTTGATTAACAGCAGCATTTGATCCTGACCCAGAGGCAGAAACCTCATCAGCTTGAAAAGAAGGAGGTTGAGAAAGTAGTTGTCCCGAACCTTCTCCAACAGCAATAATCTGAGAATCCTGACCAGAAACCGAGACTTCAGGAGTGGGTTCACCCCCACTCCTCTGGTTAGAAGATGAAGCAGGAACAGCAGCAGGAGCATTTGGATGAGTTGAAAACACCAGATACTGGGGACGACCTTGAGCTGAGGACCTACCTCGCTGACCTTCCCTTCTAGCAATGTGGCGTGCCCTTCCCATGGCAGCGGCAGCAGCTAAGTGCTGAATGATACGCTCTTCAAGCTCAGAGTCAGTTGCGCTTACCGGTAACTGTGAAAGAAATGTGCCACAAGATTTTGTCACAAAATGGACCATAAACAGCTTATATAAGAAGAAAAAATTGTGTTGACTTAAAAAATGCTAACATGCTGCAACTCAAAATCTCCTAAAGTTGGATGGTGGAAGATTGTGGTGTTTCTAGGAGGATTCATCCTGATGTTCCTCTCGTGCTCTACAGCATCCAACAATTCCTGGCTGTAAGAGAAGCACATTTATCAATAAGCCTTTGAAGGAGGACTTAGGAAGATCATGGAGTGATAAGCAAGTGGCTGATTTGAGAATAAAATAGAACCTGTTAGGGTCTTTCAAGCTGAGAGGTTGCCAACACATGGGGCACTGGGAGCTTCTTTGACACCTACAACACATGCATTCAAAATTATCAGGATATTCGCTATGAAATAAAGCTCTATGCATGCCTTTTTGACACAGTTTGCAGCACATACAATCAAGATCCAAAGCTCATAATCTTTCAAATGATTATCTTCCATGACAACTTCTAAAGAACACAACTTTGTTCCAAATAAGAAGTACGAAATCAAATGCTCCAATGTTGTCTTTATCTAATTTTAATAACAAAATAGCAAATTTAATCATGATTCAATCAATTAACACAACTTGCATTTAACCTTCCAAATGGATTCAAT
The DNA here is from genome assembly GCA_029582605.1 of Solanum gracilifrons. Lineage (NCBI taxonomy): Eukaryota > Viridiplantae > Streptophyta > Magnoliopsida > Solanales > Solanaceae > Solanum > Solanum gracilifrons. The sequence goes on from JAJOOH010004207.1 coordinate 31,761, forward strand.
GGTAATAGAAGATTTTGGTGATTCAAGAAGTGACTTTTCATTATGTTGTTCCCTCTTTTACTATTCCAGACAGAAACAGCAAGAAACCAACAGTAAGAACAACCCCCTCCTCCTGCTGACTGGGCAGTCGGTAAAAAGATCAGATGAGATGAAACACCAAAAATCATGGAAGAAACTACGGATGTCACATCCTTTTCTGAGTCATCAATTACGACTACGTTCCACTATAGTCACAATCACTGAGCAACATCAAGCACTATGTATTTATGGTGTGTTACTTATCAGAAAGAATCACAATGCTGAAATCAAAATGACCCCCTTTCTCTTACATCTTCAAGCAAACTGTTCAATAGGAGCACATAATCCTCCAACAAAACCATGGAATCCAAAAGTTGGGCAACAGAGTAATATATCAGATACAAAGGGAAAGTCCAAAGGCCCTATCTAGCTTATATGTTCCCACCAGAGGCACTCCATGGAGAATCCTAATTTTACACAAGAAAGCCTTAAACTCATCTTTACGGCATTAGAGGAACAAAGGCCCTAAGGCAGCCATCAAAATCCACAAAATGTCATCTTTTGGGGAAGTCATAAAAGGTGTTATGCATCAGAAAGATAAGTGAAAGAACAGTTAAGACATGAGACATCTAATTAATAGAGAACGGTTTCACTCACCATTCTAGAATACACTGAAGATGGAACTCATGCTTGCAGCCTGTCACCTGCAAGATGAAAGATAATATTACTCCATGATGAAGCACTACTGTTCACGTTAATACCAGATAATGTGAAGAATACATACTGTAGAAGGATCACTATCAGAAAATTCTTCAAGACATATGCTGCAAGCATCATCGCAGGCATCCTGAATTCCACCTTCCACAAATGCCGCAGCCGAAGTCAAAATATCCTCAGACATCTTGCCCTCCTCCATCTGTCGAAAGATAAAACCTTTCAAACATTACTCTACTTTAATAAAGAAACCAAGAAAACAACAAGCATTCTAACTTCTAATCCCATACGCAAAGTTAGAAAATCTAAAGAAAACCCACAACACCAAATTGTCTGCTTTTTACTTACACTGGTAATATGACAACTACATTGCAGGTGAAAATCAAATGCTACATAGAGACAATACAATGTCTCACTAGAGTTAAGTTTCTTTCCCGTTAGATTTCCAAATTTTTTTATCTTGGATTAAAAATTCATAACTGATTAATACACTTCCAACAACATCTCAGAGAAAAACCCCAAGATTCCATTTTTATCAAACAACTTCATAGAATAACATCTCAAACTCATCACCAGTACTAAGAAGAGCCACCCCACCCCCAAATATCACCACGCAATCTAACACCATCTTTAAAATTAAAATAATCAACATATATCAAATATCAAAATCTTCATTTAATTATCCCTTTCCAAAACAAACAAACAAAAAAGTAACCCACATCAGAGAAACGCAAATTCAATAATCTGAACTAGAAAAAGGGGGAAAGGGAAAAGAAAACAAGAACCCAGTACTCCAATTAGTAAAAAGAAGCTAAATTTCAAACACCCATTAAATTAAAATTGATCAAATTAACAAAACAAAGATTTACCTCAAATAAGCTTCAACTAATAGGGAGGATCAAACAAAAAATTGATCAGATGAATTTGGGTTTTTTGAGAGGTAACCACAGAAAGGAAAAGCGAGGAAGACTTTGAACTTTCCCTTTGATTATGTATCATTTATTTTTTATAATAGAAATATATTTATTTATACTTTCTTTTTCTTATTTTCTTTAATATTTATTGAGTACTTTTTTGGCGTGATGAATCAAACTGAGCTTTATTTCTCAACATGTGGCTTTAGTTCACTTACCCCTCCTACTATATATAATTGAATATAAATAAATATTTTAAGCTGAAAATCTTTTAGAAGTTTGTAAAACTCATATTTATATTTTAGCTCTATTTTATTTTCTGTTAAGATTAGTCTTTAAATTTTGTAAATTTGAATATTAAGAAGTGCTATAAAATTTATGTATAAATTGGAGAAAACACATGTGGCCCAATTTCGAATATCAAAATTTAGGTATTTAAAAAAAGATTTAAGACAACAAATCTTGTATCAAGAAGTGAATTTTCTTAACATCAAATTAAAAAATCAAAGTATTGCCTGATGCTTGGTTATCAAAGCGAACAAGCAAAATGAACTATTTACTCTATAAAATACTTATTTTTTAAAAATAATATTAAAAAGTTAATTAATTATATTTAAATGTTATAAATTAATAATAAATACTTATTTCATTCATTTATATTTGTCATTCGACTTGACACATCCAAATAATTAATGTTAAAAGATAAAATATAAAAAAAATAAAAAATATGATAGTAAAAATAAAAGTATACTGTAAAATAATAAACAAATAAAAATGGATGGAAAAAATATTATGCAATAAATATTTTTAATAATATTCTAATTAATATTGCCTTCGTCCCAACTTATATGGCATCTTTGGATTGCGAGATTCAAATAAATTTATATCCGTAAATTTTTTATATATCTTTTACTCCATTTGTCCAACAATAGCTGTCAACTATTGACTTGACATAGAAATTAAGAAGCAGTAAATGATAGAGATAATTTTATCAAATCACCCCTATTAGTTACTCCCTCCGTCCCTTTTTATATGTAATCCTTTTTTATAAATAGTTGGTCCATAATGTTATTTTTCGAGAGTTAAAAAGTTTAAGTTTGATCGAAAATTTGCCTATGAAATCTTCATTTTTTTAAAATGAAATTTATATATTTGTAAATTCTGTAAAGGGTACTATAAGTCACAATAATTGACACTCTCAAATATTTAAAAGTTATATGAAAAATTTACGATCAAAGTTAGATTTGTTTGAATCTCGAAATAAAAAATATAACACATAAATTGAGACGGATGAAATATTTAATAGCAATGGTAAAATAGACACAAAATAGTTAATCATTCATTTATTTTATAAACTGGACAAATATTGTTAGATATCTCAAAAAAATATAATGGACAAGTAAAAATATTTGTCCATGAGTCACAATTTGTCCATATATTTGTAAATTATGTAAAGGGTATTATAAGTCACAATAATTGACACTCTCAAATATTTAAAAGTTATATGAAAAATTTACGATCAAAGTTAGATTTGTTTGAATCTTGAAATAAAAAATATAATACATAAATTGAGACGGATGGAATATTTAATAGCAATGGTAAAATAGACACAAAATAGTTAATTATTCATTGATTTTATAAACTGGACAAATATTATTAGATATCTCAAAAAAATATAATGAACAAGTAAAGATAGACGGAAGGAGTAATTATTTTGAATTTAGTTATTGGACTTATAGTGCCTTTTACATGATTTACAATTATATAAATTTTATTTCAAAAAGATTGAAGATTTCATAAATAAATTTTTGATCAAATTTAAATTTTTTAAAAATGAAAAATATCAAGTAAATTGGGACAAATAACATGAGAAGGAGTAAGTATGAAAAATAAAAGAAAATTGCAATTGGACAGTCAAATGAATATCATAAATTCAGCCGAAATATGAATCAAAGCCGTGTTTTGAATGTGTCCATTCCCTATGTATGCTGACGCGGCATCACTTGTCTCTTTCTTCTACTCCTATTTCATAAATAAAATTATGCAGAAAAACACAGCAATAATTGAAATATAATTCGAATTTAGTCCAATCTTAATATAATATCAAACATCGAGTCAGACCCCAATAAAAAATATACTCCCTTCGTCTCATTTTATGTGGCACTTTTCAGATTTTGAGATTCAAACAAGCCAAATTTTGACGTAAATTTTTCATAGATCTTTTAAACATTTTAAATTATCAATTGTTGTGACTTATAGTACTTTTTACGTAGTTTACAAATATATAAATTTCATTTCAAAAAA
>JAJOOH010004208.1:0-27796 GCA_029582605.1 Solanum gracilifrons
TCTCTAACTGACAACTACCACTATGAGCCTAAGTGATGATACAACGTCTTACCCACGCTACCAGAACTGTCTTATACTTTGCCGTCATATAGAACGCCTTAACTAAGTGGATCCACTAGTCTATGCTAAAAAGCACTAAGGAATCATCTAAAAGTATGAGCATTTCTACCCATGATGGCTACATGGTTTATGGAGACTTGAATTATTATGAACTCGCGTCCCCATATCGGTGCTCAATACTACTCACAAAATATACTGAGCTCATATGTTTTTAAAACAAAACTCTTTATTTGGGTTGAGATAATTACTCAAAACTTAGCTTAAAAGCTCTCTTGGAAATTGGTGTTTCCTTTCTTTCTCAAATGTGAAAACATTTTAACTCTTGGGAATACTTAGTTCCCGTATAATCTTTGAAGAAATGAACTATACTCTTACTCTTTACTCAACTCAAAACTTAAGTCTGAAAATCAAAGTTAAAACGTTTGTAAAAGACTTTTGAAAAACTCTATGAACTTCTCTTGACTCGACTCTTAACTTTCCTTGAATTTAATTTATGGATTCAAGGATTGTGATTTGTGATAGGAAAGATCTCATGATGTTTAGGAGTGTTTTTAGATAGTTAAACATGAGAAACGATCAAGAAATCACTGTCTGGAAACAAGCTGCGACGCAGAGATGCATTTAAATATTTGATCGCAAAATTTATTTCTGAAACATAGGAGTCCGCATCTTCTCCGTGATGTGGAGGTGATTTTTGTGCACTGAGGGAGCAAGTCCGCGATGCAGACTTGCGTGCCAAAACCTGCTTGACTCTTTCCTTCTTCGTTTTCTCACCCCAATTCGCCTAAATCCGATTCTTTTTCTCAATCCCTCTATAGATTCAAATACCCAATATATATACACAAGGATCTAACTCAAAACAACTCTTACATCGACATGATTCTATCAAGAACTCCACAATCCTATCACATCTCAAGAACTAAAGCAAACTTCAAGAACATAATTTAAGAACATCATACTATTAACTTTCTAGAAGCGAATTTCGCTGAAACAAACATGATTGACATGTGGGTTAACGAACCCAGCGCTATGAAAGTCTCACATACCTCATGGGATCAAATCCATGACGAAATCTGCAATTAATTCCTTACGAAGACGACGAATCCTTGCTTATTCTCCTATTTTCCCCTCTTCTTTTCTATCCTCTCAAAACCCTAACTCTTTTTCAAAAGCGTAAACTGACCAAGTTCAGTTTAGACCCCAACTGATTACCAAAAAAAATGAAATTAAAATAATAGGGTATGGAAAAGACCAAACTACCCTTCCAAAATCCGGATTAGACTTTCCTTATTTGAACAACCCAATTTCGAATGGACATATCTCACTCATACGAACTTGGAATCGTACAAACTCGGCGGCGTTGGAAAGATAATTCCAAGATCTTTCCTATGGTATCTGGAAGCACACCTAAATCATCTTGAGCTAGGAATTATGGTTGTTTGAAATTGACCAAAAATGCAAACTTAACTTAACCAATTTTCCAGATTTTTCATTCTTTCCAAAAATGACTATTTCCAATTCTAGCTCTTTCTAGTTCTTTCAAATAGCGAGATGTTACATAACCTCATCTCATTTTATGGTCTTTTGACTTAGATTCATTTTAGGTGAGCAAGCCTTTCAACGTAGAATCATTCTATGTGAGAAAACCTTTCACATCGTGTTCATTATGTTTTCATGACAATAGCTTTTCAATCAACACAACAACAACAATATCATAGTCATTAACACTTCACTCTAAAAGTGTTCCTAAAGCATTAAATAGATTCTATAAGAACATGCATAATCTCATACATTCATAATATATGTCATGTGGGTAAAGTCCTTCCACAACAATACCATATACAAGTAAACAAACATAAGCCTTACTCTCAAGCCCTAGTCATCATAGTTCATCAATCAAGCTTTACTCTCAAACCCTACTAGTCATAACTCAACATATAAGCTTTATTGTAAAAGCCCTAACAATAATCATTCATCACCCATGCCTTAGTCTCAAGACAAATCCTAACCTCAAGCCTTACGATTCATAATTCATCATACATACTTGATCTTAGTCAATTCATGTCTATAGGCTTTACTCTTAAGCAATTCATGTCTATGAGATTCAATCTCAAACAATCTAGTCATACTTCATCATATAACCCCCAATCTCAATCACAACCAATCATGATTCATTATGCATACATTAACCTCTATAAATTCATGTCTACATGCTTAATACCCAAGAGGTCTACAACATATTTCATTAATTCTAGAAGATCACATCTAAATTCCCAATTTCCCCTTTCATGACATAAAACCCAACTATATCAAATTCACTCTAGAATCATAGGCTAAGCATGAATACATGTATAATCATACTAAAATCATATAATTCCATCATAAACCACCATAAACAATCACAAACAATCATAATCCACTCTATTGGATCATAACCCATAGCATAGAAGAAACCCTAGTTCGACTTGGGGAATTCTTCTTCTAAATTGGGGAAAACAGAGGGGCTTCATGGATGAAAGGAATCCATGAATGAATAAGCCATCATACCTTTATTACAAAGTCTAGCAAGCTTGGAACAATGGAGCCTTTACTTGACCTAGCTTGACCCTCTTCTTCTTCTTCTTCTTCTTCTTCTTCTTCTTCTTCTTCTTCTTGTTCTTCTTCTTCACTTTCTAGAGAGGATATTTGAGAGGGAATTGGGTTTCTTTTGGGGGTCTTGAAATAATGATTTGCAATGACTTAATTTAAAGGTCTAAAGTATTATATAGGTGGTCTAGATTAGGGTAAAACAGCAACACTTAATCTTAATTAAAATCGAAAAGCCCCTAAGTGACCCTAAACTTAACCACCAAACTTCCTCCTTTTGTCCCAACCATGAGACCACACTAATAGGCCATGGGTGGAACCACGGTTCGTGCTGGTCAACTGTGGTTTGGGTTCTACAGGTTGGCAACAAGGCTTCTATCCACGGACCTCTACCACGAGGCATGGACCCATCCACGGGGCGTGGGTCCTGCCCGTGGTCATTGCCTTAGGCAGAATCTCATGGTGTCCACCACGTTGCCCACATACGGGGGGTGGGTCCAACCATGTGGCATGGGTGGCCTCGTGGATGACACTTGGAGACTCTAAAAAATGCTACACTTCCCTCTTAAGGCTATGGGGTATTACAATATCTCCCTGTTGGGATCATCATCCTCGAATGACGTTCTAGGCACTTCTTAAGGTCACGACTCTAGACTAGCAACCCATCATGCATGTAACACATCTAAATGCACACCACCAAAGAGGAATCATCAACTCTAAACTAAACATGCTCAATGCATCACATGGAAGGTAGGAACTACATCTAACAACCCAAAATGCATGAAATTCTAACATTACTCACGTTCAAGGAGGAACTACCTTCTCTATTTAAAACCATGTTCAAAACGATCTCATAGTGCCTATATGCAATTTATACTCAAAGTATACTTCAAGGAGGACTTTTCTCAACTCCAAGTTACGACATGTTCATCAATTCATCTCATGAATTCTATAGGCAACTCATACTAAATGCACTACAACATGACGAAAATCAATCATGCAAACTCATTTTCTTTCAAAAACACAAGCTCTTCATGAACATGCACCACATAAGGAAATCATGGAAACATCTAAAACACACATAACTTCACATAAAGAACAAACCATGAGGAACTCATCATCTCAATGCTAAAGGAGGAATACAAGGAAAAGGATGAGGATATTGGGGCATCTTATTGGCCCTCGGTCTCCCAAGTAGCACCTTCACCTAAAACCCTCACTAAAAGATCACGTCTTAACACTTTCATGGAAGCAACTTCCTTGCTCTTCTATCTCTTAACTTGTCGGTCTAAGATCCCAACTAGTACTTCTAAACAAGAGAGATCATCATTAACTCCCAACTATTCTAAGGGATCTATGAATGTCGGATCTCCAACATACCCCTTTATCATGGAGGCATGGGAACCCGAATACACCTATGCCAACTCTTTAGGCAACTCTAGCTCATAAGCACCCTTACCCACACATCTCAAGATCTCACATGGGTCTACAAAATGGGGACTAAACTTTTCCAAACTTATTACACCTCTTAAGGTGATAATTTCTAGCAACCCAAATCATTAACAATAAGAACACTCATCAACATTGCTATCTAAGCACACCATCTCCCCCTTGGGAATAAACCTAGGTGGGCTTTCTAAGCACCACATCTTCTAATTCTAAGGTCGGAATAAGTTATCACTAAGCTTTCACATCCTTCACACAAAATGATTCTAAACCATGGTGAATTACATTACTACCCTTTTGAGGAGTCTACTCATTCAACACATCTAGGCATTACTTAAACACCATATTCATCAAATTTATCAACATACCTCAAAACTCATCATGACTAAGTTGGGTTCTACCTTCAATAAGCATAACAATAATACAACCCATTCATACCAAAGACAACATCAAAGTCTATCATATCAAGTCTATCATGTCATAAAGGAAAAGCAACACCAGAATCTAAATAAGCATAAAACAAATACCGGGAGCAACATTCGGAGGACACTCTTGTTCACCTCTAGCTTGGAGAGCATAAGACCTATTTTTCTTTGGAGCATTCCCACCCAAACCAATTGGACCGTATGAAGGGTAGGCTTGAGACCTATGATAACTATCCCATTCATTTCCAGCAAGTGTAGGGCAATGCCTTATCTTGTGGCCCAACTCACCATAACCGAAACAAACTTTAGAACCCTCTAGGCATTCACCTCACATGTCTTCTATCAAACTTACTACACCTTGGCAATAGAACCCCACTACTATCTCCTTGTTGCTTAGGGTTAGACACCCTTTCTTGGTTGAACTTGGGAGTGTTTGAGGAACCTTGACAGGAGAACTTTTGTCTATATCTAAGGCGACCATGTCCATCGAACCTTGTATGAGAGGGATCATAATCCTCTATTCTAGACATCTTTTCTCCCTAGGCTCTTCCTTGAGTTTCCCCTCCTATTTTTTTAAGAGTACACCATAAGACGTAAGATATCCATATCATGGAGGAGCATTGCAGTACGACATTCTTTTTCTACCATGTCGGACACCCTCGACATAAACCTACTCATCTTAGCCCTTGAGTCCGCCACCAAAGATGGAGCATACTTGGATAGTTGGGTGAACTTTAGAAAATACTCCTTAACGCTTATACTTCCTTGACGAAGGTTAATGAAATCTTGCATGTTTGCTTCCCTCAATTCAAAGGGAAAAGACCTATCAAGAAACACCTATTTAAATGATTCCCACTCTATTGGACTCGATCTTACCCGCCTAGCCTCTTTCCATTGATCATACCATATTTGTACAACATCCCTCAATTGGTAAGAGGCTAATTCCGCCTTCTCCTTCGGAGTCACCCCCATAATAGCAAGTACCTTATAGACCTCGTTGATAATCCTTTGAGGGTCCTCTTCTACTTTGGAGCCATAAAATTCTGGAGGGTTCATTCGTGCAAAATCCCTCACCCTTGAAGCGATCGTACCCACAATTGGGTTCACGAGGGCTACCACTTCTCTATTGGCTTGAGCCGTCACAGCTTGTGCCAACACTTAAAAAATCGACCTAAACTCTACATGTGTCACATTCTCACCTATAGGGTATATCGAAGCTTGAGGAGAAGCTTGAAGAGGAACTTTTTGCTCAAACATTGTCTCCCTCCATCATTCCAGCAGCCCTTCTAGTAATCATCTCCTGAAAACATACAGACACAGATTAGGAGAAACACCTAATAAAATTAAAATCTATGGCACGACTTAGAGAATGAAGAAGTAAAGTTTCCTAAGCATCTAATATCCTCTCATTCATAAGTGTGGCATGCTTCACACTTATGAACAAGACTCTACTAGACATGGTTTGAGACATCCTAGAACTATTCTAAACCTTGTACTCTCATACCAAGTTTGTCATGACCCAGGGGTACCCCCTAGATGTAACAAGGCGTACAAGACCCCGAGAGGCCTTATACAAGCCCATTATCATTTCATAACATAGGATAGTAGAAAAGTGCAGTAATTTAAAACATTTTTTCAATACAATCATAGTCTCATAAAACAAAGCGAAAGTCTTTAACATTGTCTCAAATCATCTACTACATGAAAGTCTTAGGGACACAGCCCATACACAAGTCTAAGCATAAAAGAAAAAACATAAAAGGAAGGGGTGATCAAGTCGTCGATGCTATGAGGACTCACCAAATCTTCACTTGCTCTACTATGCACCTAGCCACAAGAATGGAAGTCAATATCGCAGGACCCTACATTTGATAAGAATGTAGGCAAGAGTATGCATTAGCATAATAAAGTACTAAATATGATGGCTAGCATAAATCATAAACATAAGCATATCGAAGGTATTAGTCAACATAAGACATAATCTATAATCATAAGAGACAACAACATAGCCATAGGCATAATCAATGCATCTAGATCAACATAAGGCATAAGCATGGTTAATACACATAAATCACTATGACATAAAAGAATACTTCATAAGTAACCTTAAGGCATACTTGTGCAAGGCATGAATAACATCCCATAAATCTCACCCATGCTAAGTAAACCTCTTTAGGCCATCATACATGTTCATCATCTTTTGATCTCCTCCTTAGCTTATCATTCATATACAAGGGAAATCACCTCTAGTCATACATGTCATGGAAGGCCTTTCAAGCTACAATCCACACTAGACATTCTTATAGTTCATTGTTCTCATTATTCTTGCTTACTTTCAAGACATGGGGACTCACCTCTCTATGTATATTATTGTCACTCTCCGAGACTACCCCCAAGACGCGGACACGGGACTTAGGACCACAAGTGATCACAAGCTAACCCTAATCGCATGATCATGAGCATACTAAAGATAATAAACTAATCCGGAAGTTAAATTATAAATAAAATGAAAAGATGGGGAATACCCATATACTATAACTGAGATAAATGATAACTGATAAGTTTAACACAAAGAATATATTAACTCAATACTAAGCTAAATCTAACTATGTCTGAAATAAGCCTCTAAACTTACTAGAAGTGCTGGGACATGCCCTAGCTAAGTCTAGAAAATCTGAAACTAAAAGACTAAAAACTGAAAGATAACATGACTATTGTCCTTGAAGAATGAGGACTCACCACTGATGCTGCTGAACTAGAGATCGGGAACCGATCTGAGTGTGATCTGGATGCTGAGAACCTGAACCTACATCACGAGAAGATGTAGCGCACGTATGCGTCAGTACTTGAAAGGTACTGAGCATGCAGGATAGAGCAAAGCTGAAATAACATATAATTGAACAAAGTAATAAAGTAATGAAATAATCTGAACATGATAAAGATACTGAATACTGAGTAACTGAATGTAATGACAAAATTTATAACATGCTGAAACTGAATACTGACTGTACTGTAAATGAGGTCAATGCAATAGAATCTGCCTGAACTGTGGGAGCTACTAATAACCTATATAAAACCACATGAGCTAACTATGGAGTCCGATGTAAACGCCCCATCGAGAGGACCCAATATACCTGGCCAAAGGTATAGAGGCATGACTGGCGTGATCACTAAACTGATGTTGCCCACAGAGGGGACTTACACCTACGTGGCTCAGAGTCCCAAATTCCCCAAAAAATCCCTGGGAACAATGAAAAAAAAAAGATATCTCGCTAACGAAAACTATAGGGGGTTGTATTGGCGAGATCCAACGGTGAACAGCTGCCCAAAAGAAAAACCGCCTGGAAGTCCGAGGACCTTTAGTACTGTACTCTACCCCCGAACCAGCAGCCTTCGCGCCAAGCAAGACCGCCAGACTATATGGGTACGCTGAACCCTAGTCTAACTCGGTATTATGCTACTCCCAATAGATTAAGTGATTAACACATTATGACTGAATTTTTGTAATACTCGATAGCTCGAAACAGAACATGCAAAACTGAGAGTGCAACAATTAATCTGATATTGATGCATTCATAAATTGGGGCATGTATAACTAAATATTGAAATATCTGACCTAGCATGTGTAATTCAAGAACTAAAGAAATACATAGCTAGGTTTCGGAAATTCATGAAATAAATTGAGAAATAACATGATAATCTGATTTGGAACATTTAAATACCTAATTCATGATAATCTGTTGAAATTCTAGAAACCCTACGTTTGTTCATAATCATGGAATCAAGAATCTGACTGAATTCTAGGGACCTAATGGGCAAAAGGAACCCACTAGTGAAATCCCACATACCTGGTGATGAATTCCACGGAGAAATCTTTTGATTTTGGGGCTGGAACTGATGGAACCTTGTTGCGTTCTTGAACTAGGGTTCTTGACTTCTTTCTCCTATTAGCATTCTAATTTTTCTATGTTTTGATTAATGATTTGACTTAGGTAAGTTGTAGTTATGTTTCTAGGCTTAAACTGACTAAAACCTCATGATTTAGGGTTTAAACGACGTATCTTAGGGGTCCAACAAAATAGGAAAAGACCAAAAGACCCTGACTTAATTGCGGTCGGAGAGACCGATGGATTGGACCTATGAGCCGTAGGTCAATCGACGGTCCGTAGGTTGGGGTCGTCGATCAACTCTACCTGACAGGGCTTCACTAAAACACTAAAACAAGCATAATGTTTTACTCTAAGGTCAGAATTTAGCAAACTCAGTGGCGTTGGAAAAAGGATTCAATTATATATCATATCATAGGTCATAGGACACATAATTCCTTTTGTGCTAAAAGTTATGATCATCTGAAGTTGACCTACTCGACAATTCTCCCCTAACTGACTGCTGACCCTTATCTACGGTCAGACCTACGGACTGTGGATCGAACGACAGTCGGTGATGGTCGACCATAGTTCATGTCAGAGGCTGAATAAAAGAGTCTTGATCCACGGACACAGACCATGGACCGTAGTCTGACCTACGAACCGTGGTCTGACCTACGAATCGTGGGTCTTTCCGTGGGTCGAGACTTAGCCGATTTTTCTGAGCGTGGTTGGGGAGGGGTTGCAGTGGTGAACCACGGACCACCAGCATGGGTCATGGTCTGACCTACAGTCCGTGGATGGCAACTGTGGGTTGCACCTGCAACATCTCAAAATCTGCATTTTTGGTCTGTTCCGGATACGGGGTGTTACAATTACAAAGGCTAATGGGTATTCACCTCTTGCTTTACTTGAATAGTCATAGGTATTCGCTTCCATGACCATTTTAGGGAAACATAGATATTCACCTCCATGCCCCACCATTATATGTTATAGGTATTCCCCTCCATATCATTCTACAAGAATCATAGGTATTCGCCTCCATGTCCAACATGATATGATATAGGTATTTTCCTCCACATCATTACATAACGATCATAGCCTCCATGATCAACATTAAAGGCTAATCGGTAATCACCTTTTGCCTTGCTTTAGGAGTGATAGACTTAGGGTAGTCACCTCACACTCTTCAGCACATGACATGGGTAATCAACTCATGTTTTTCATCTTTTATTTACTAACTTAGGAATATGGGAACTCACCTCACATCATACTTATATAAAGGTCTTGGGGAATCACCTATAACCTCATCTCATTTTATGGTCTTTTGACTTAGATTCATTTTAGGTGAGCAAGACTTTCAACCTAGAATCATTTTATGTGAGAAAACCTTTCACATCATGTTCATTATATTTTCATGAGAATAGCCTTTCAATCAACACAACAACAACAATATCATAGTCATTAACACTTCACTCTCAAAGTGTTCCTAAAGCATTAGATAGATTCTATAAGAACATGCATAATCACATACATTCATAATATAGGTCAGGTGGGTAAAGCCCTTCCACAACAATACCATATACAAGTAAATAAACATAAGCTTTACTCTCAAGCCCTGGTCATCATAGTTCATAAATCAAGCTTTACTCTCAAGCCCTACTAGTTATAACTCAACATATAAGCTTTATTCTAAAAGCCCTAACAATAATCGTTCATCACCCATGCCTCAGTCTCAAGACAAATCCTAACCACAAGTCTTACGATTCATAATTCATCATACATACTTAATCTTAGTCAATTCATGTCTATAGGCTTTACTCTTAAGCAATTCATGTCTATGAGATCCAATCTCAAACAATATGGCCATACTTCATCATATAACCCCCAATCTCAATCACTACCAATCATGATTCATCATGCATACATTAACCACTACCAATTCATGTCTACATGCTTAATATTCAAGAGGTCTACAACATATTTCATTAATTCTAGAAGATCATATCTAAATTCCTAATTTCCCCTTTCATGACATAAAACCCAACTATATCAAATTCACCCTAAAATCATAGGCTAGGCATGAATACATGTATAATCATACTAAAAACATGTAATTCGATCATAAACCACCATAAACAATCACAAACAATCATAATCCACTTTATTGGCTCATAACCCATAGTATAGAAGAAACCCTAGTTTGACTTGGGGAATGCTTCTTCTAAATTGGGGGAAACATCGGGGCATTATGGATGAAAGGAATCCATGAATGAATAAGACAGCATACCTTGATTACAAAGCTTACCAAGTTTGGAATAATGGAGTGGAGCCTTGACTTGACCTAGCTTGACCTTATTCTTCTTATTCTTCTTCTTCTAATTCTTCTTCTTCTTCTTCTTCTTCTTCTTCTTCTTCTTCTTCTTCTTCTTCTTCTTCTTCTTCTTCTTCTTCTTCCTCTTCTTCTTCTTCTTCTTTTTCTTCTGAATTTGAATCCTAATTAAAACTAGAAAACCCTTAAATTCCCTTAAACTTAATCACCAAACTATCTTCTTTTGTCCCAACCACGAGACCATGTTGACTGGCCGTGGGTGGAACCACGGTCCATGCTGGTCAACCATGGTTTGGGTTCTGTAGGTTGGCAACAAGGTTTGGATCAATGGATCCCTACCACGAGGGCATGGGTGGCCTCATAGGTGACAATTGGAGACTCTAAAACATTGATGTGCCGCAAAATCTTGGCACATTTAATGCTTGAAAACTAGGAACTAATACTAGAATTCAGTGTAATTTTGTATGCTTTGATATGTTTGTCGAATGTGTAGGCAAAATCTGGCTTGGGTAGAAAACTGGAAAAAGGAGCTGAAATTGATGATGATAAAGTAAAGTTCACGGCCAACTTTACGGACCGTGACCTTCATAACGGTCTGTGGTTGAGCCCGTGAGCTTTAAGTAGTGTTTGGGCATTGAGAAAATGGAGGGCATGAACAACCAAGTGAAGACCAAGGAAGGTTCTACGGGCCATGGTCAACATGACGGATCGTGATAGAGTTTGTGAATTAGAACTAGTGAAAAGGCATGAAGGAATTTCTTTTTGGTGGATCCAAGTGAAGACCACGAACGACTTCACGGGTCGTGGTCATCACAACGGTCTATGGTCGTGGCCATGAAGTTGAACCAGTATTCATGAATAAAAGTGTAAAAATGAGAAGCAGCCAAGTAAAGACCACAGACGCCTTCTCGGGTTGTGGTCCCTATGACGGTCCGTAGTGCAGTCTATAGTACCCTTTCCATTTTAATGACATTAAAGACCAAATGTTGAAGAGTTCAAGGGAAAACCACTGAGGGCTTCACGGACCGTAAAACCCTTGACGGTCTGTAGAGTCGAGAACTCAGTCGTCGATTTTCTTATCTTAGCCTGAACGACGATTGAGTTTTCGATTATTTTTAGTTTTCAATTTTTGATTTTGATTAGTACGATCAGTTTGAAGCTTGGATTCTGATTCTCAGATTATTAAAGTGATCATTGATTTGATGATTATTCTCGTAAGTCTTTATATCATGTTTTCATTATGTATTGCTTTTTGTTCTCGTGAAACAATGAGGGGCTAAAAACCACGACTGGGGCTGTGGGATCTATGATGTAGTTTTAACTGTAAAGGCATTCAGTGTTTACAATATGTAGTTTTAGATTTCGTTATCTTTATAATCTGATGAGTGCACGCATTAGATTGAGCCTGTATCTGGTATTTGTTCAAGATAAAAATATCAGTTAGGAAAAAGCTGAACTAAACTAATGAATTGGAGTTAAAGTTTAAGTTCGAGAGATAAGAACTTTAGCCTCAAACCATTGTAAGCGAGGGTTAATGTTAGTAACACTCTAAGGCTGAGAAGACGTAAGTGAAATTATCTGATTAGACTGAGAAGTGTCAGATGAAATTAACTCGCAATGATTTTGTAAACATTGAATCGCCTAAAACTCAATTACGGAAGAACACTAAAACTAACGTTATGGTGAACACAATCCTGGTTTCTCTTTATCAACTGAATCAACTTTACAACAAAATAGTCTGTTAGTCGTTAATCTGGATTTTGACTGCAAGTTTTGGTAATTATAACATCTCAATCACACCAAGTTTACGTTCCGTTGTTATTTATAAAGGAGATAATAATGACATTCGAATAATATTACAGTGTAACCCTATCTATAAAGAAATTTTCTGTGGGATCGACCTCAACTCTAGTTGAGTTTTGTAAATTAACATCGATCGTTTACACTTCTTATTTGAAGTGTAGGTTTGAACGTATCAAAATTTGGCGCCGCTGTCGAGGAATTTCAATTCAGAAGTGTTTTACTAGCTTTTAGTCAATTTGTAGTTATATTTCCTAATTTTATGTTTTGCTCTGTGTTTGTGTCTTTTTCCGGTGAGTTCGATTGTGCATGCCCAACACCAGAAGTAAAGGAGCCCCATTACTTCCTTACGACCCTAAATTTTGGAAAACTAATTGAAAGATGGTTAATGCACAAGAACTGGAGGCTCAGAGGCAAATACTAGGCTTAGAAGCTGAAGTTGCTGCTACAAGATGTGTCCAGCAAAATGCTGGAATCAACCAGCCTAGGGCAGTTAATGATAATAGAGGAATGGAAGGATTAATCCCTCCCCAGCTCCAACCAATATCCCCAAGGGGTAGAGCTCAGCATCCAACTCACATAATGTATGAAGAAGATGATGATGACTTGGATGGAGTTGGAGCCACTGGAGCTATAGTGTTACCTGCACTACCTCTAGATGTTAAGTTCAAAATCACCAGCACTATGATTCAATTTTTGAACTTGAAAGGTATGTTTAGGGGTGCAGCTGGTGATGATGCAAATCAGCATCTGATGAACATTGTGGCAATCTGTAAGTCACAAGAGATTCCTGGAGTTAACCAAACAGTGATGAGGTTGAGGCTGTTTCCACCGTCTCTTACTAGAGAGGCGAATAACTGGTTGAATAAGATGCCAGACAACTCCGTCTGAACATGGACTGAGTGGAAGGAAGCTTTCCTGGAACGATTCTTCCCAGAATCAAAAGAGCTACAGATGAAGGACTCTAAGTACACACAAGCAGTACCAGGAGAAGCAATGAATGACACTTGGTGGAGATTCACCCAAATTTGAAGAAATGTCCTAACCATGATCTTACTGAGAGGCATCACAAACAAGCTTTCTACAGATCTTTAAACTATGGCACTAAACCTGTTGTTGATGTAGTTTATGGAGGATCATTCATGAGAAAGCCATTCTCAAAGAGCATGCAGTTGTTAGATGAGGTATCAAAGAATAAAAGGGGATGGTACACTAGAGATGTAGAGGTAGGAGAGCTTCGGTACACATTTGAGCTTTCAGTTGAACAGAGGAAGAGAGAAAAAGAAAGGGACCAAGACATGGCACATATGAGGACACAAATAGATGTGCTCATAAAGCATATTGTTGCCAAGTCTGAAAAGGTAAATGTTGTGGGACAGCAAAATAGGTATGAGGATCAAGACATCGACCTAGATGATGAAGCTAACTATTTGGGTAACCAAGGAGGTTTCTAGAATTATGACTCTGGAAATCAGGGTTACAACTCTGAAAATGCAGGTCGGAATTATGCTAGGGATGGTCAATATGATAGGCCAGTGGAATAGAGAACAGGGAAACTGGCAGAACAAAGATGGGTATAGGAATGATCTCAGTGGTGTTTAATGTGCCCCCAGGTAATAGAGACCGGGCAACTGGTATTTCCAGCGAGTTTAAGCTGGAGGACACGATTACTAAGGTACTCCAGAAAGTTGAATCAACTGATGCAGGGGTAATAGAAATGAGAGGTGATTTCTTGAGCATGAGTCAGTTGGTAGACTCTCACACCGCCTCCATTAAACAAATTGAACAGCAGTTGGGCCAACTCTCAGCCTCACTAAATCAGAGGAAGAATGGTTCACTACTAAGTGACACCATCCAAAATCCTAAGAAGGACGGGCACTGCATGGCCATCGCCACCAGGAGTGGTAAAGTTCTTACTGACCCTATTTCTGTAGGTACTAAACATGAACAGGTGTTGGAGCAAGCTAACAGAGAAGAGGATGAAGCTGAACAGGTAGATGACTTGGAGGATCCTCAGCCTAAAGCACAACCTGCAAGAGGAAAAGAGAAAGAGGTCGAGGAAAACATGCCTTTACAGAAGATTCCCAGACCACCTCTTCCTTTCCCTCAAAGGCTCAAAAAGAAAAGTGAAAATGGGAAGTTTACAAAATTTATCACCATGTTGAAGTAGCTTTCAATAAACATACCACTGGTGGAAGCCCTGTAACAGATACCAGGATATGCCAAGTTCATGAAGGACTTGGTTGCAAAGAAGAGAGTTGTAAGTATTGATTTTACTAACAATGTTCATCACTGCAGTGCCATTGCTACCAAATCTCTGGTTCAAAAGAAGGAAGATCCAAGTGCATTCACTATCCCATGCACCATTGGGTCAATTAAATTTGCAAAATCTTTGTGTGATCTAGGAGCCATCAACTTGATGTCATTAGCCATCTACAAGAAATTGGGATTGGGAATTCCAAGGCCCACAACAATAAGGTTGATGATGGCTGATATGTCAGTAAAGTGGCCTGTGGGAATCCTATGTAATGTACTTGTTAAGGTGGACACCTTCATCTTTCCTGCTGATTTCGTGATCTTGGATTGCGAAGTGGACTTTGAGGTTCCCATCATTTTGGGAAGACCATTTTTGGCCACAGAAAGAGCCTTGGTAGATGTTGAGAGAGGAGAGCTAAAGTTCAAACTCAACAAGGATGAGGTAAAGTTTAATATTTGCAGGTCAATGAAGCAGGCACATGATATGAATGTAGTATCTGCATTAGAGGTGGTTAATAAAGAAGGAATGAGAGTACCTATCGAAGAGAGGGTGGTTGTTGAAACCTTAGCTGCAATGTTGATGAACTTTGATGTTGATTTCCTGTCTAACTATATAGAGACCGTGAATGCCTAGCAGGCTATGGGAGCAAACTCTTATGCTCCAAAGAAATTGGACCTGGACTTGAAAAATAGCCCAAGTCCTCCAATAAAACCATCCATTGAAGAGCCACTAGTGCTGGAACTGAAACAGCTACCCAATCACCTAAGGTATGTATTTTTAGGAGCTAACAACACTTTACCTGTGATTTTGGCTGTCGATTTGAATGATGAACAGGTTCAAGCAGTAATCAAAGTGTTGATAAGGTACAAAAGGGTTATTGGGTGGACCATTGCTGATATCATCGGGATACCTCCAGGCATATGCACTAAGAATATTCAACTCGAGAAGGATTACAGCCCAAGCAGTGAACACCAGTGGAGGTTAAACCCACCTATGCAAGAGGTGGTCAAAAAGAAGATCATCAAGTGGTTTGATGTTTTTTTATAGTCACTGGGTCAGTCCAGTGCAATGTGTTCCCAAAAAGGGCGGTATGACTGTGGTGGAAAATGCCAAGAATGAGTTAGTCCCGCAGAGACCAATCATTGGATGGCAAGTGTGCATGGACTACAGAAAGCTGAATAAGTGGACTTTAAGGGCCTTTCATGGACCAAATGTTGGACAGGTTAGTTGGTAAAGGGTGGTACTGTTATTTAGATGGATACTTTGGCTACAACCAGAAATCAATTGCTTCTGAAGATCAGGAAAAGACTACCTTCGTATGTCCTTATGGTACCTTTGCGTTTAAACGCATGCCATTTAGACTATGTAATGCACCAGCAACATTCCAAAGGTGTATGATGTCCATTTTCGAGGACATGGTGGAGGACACTCTAGAGGTATTTATAGATGATTTTTCAGTGGTTGGTGATACCTTTGATGATTGTTTATTTAATCTTAGCAGGGCCCTACAGAGATACGAGGAGGCCAACCTAGTGTTGAATTAGGAGAAATGCCATTTCATGGTCAAGGAAGGCATAGTCCTTGGGCACAGGGTGTCACAAAAGGGGATAGAGGTCGACAAGGCCAAGATTGAGGTGATTGAAAATTTACATCCACCAATCTATATGAAGGGTATTAGAAGCTTCTTACGCCGGGTTCTATAGGTGTTTCATCAAGGACTTCTCTAAGATTGCACACCCCATGTGCAAGCTTTTGGAGAAGGAGGTAAAATTTGTTTTTTATGAGGCATATCTCAGAGCTTTTGAATACCTAAAGAGAAGCTAATCTCTGCTCCAGTAATCATTGGCCCATATTGGGCTGAACCATTTGAGGTGATGTGTGATGCTAGTGGTACTGCTCTAGGAGTTGTATTGGGACAGAAAAGAAACAAGATGTTCCATCCGATTTACTATGCTATTAAGTCATTAAATGGAGCACAGTGAAATTACACGGTCACGAAACAGGAACTACTAGCTGTAAAGTACGCCTTTGAGAAGTTCAGAGCATACTTGCTGGGCACAAAAGTGATCATTCATACTGATCATGCAGCTCTGAGATACCTCATGGCAAACAAAGATGCTAAGACAAGGCGGATCAGATGGGTGTTACTTCTCTAGGAGTTTGACTTTGAGGTTAAGGATAGGAGAGGTAGTGAGAACCAGGTAGTTGATCACCTGTCCAGGTTGGAGGCTGAAAAGAAGGAAAAACCAGAGCTTGAAATGAATGACTCATTTCCAGATGAACAGGTATTAGCGGCGACTCTTGATCTTATTCCTTGGTTTGCTGATTATGCTAACTTTCTTGTTAGTGATTTGATGCCCGAGGGGCTGACATATCAACAAAGTAAGAGGTTCCTGCATTATGTGGATAAGTACTTTTGGGATGAACCTTATTTGTACAAGGTGTGTGCTGACAACATCATCAGGCGATGTGTTCCTGAAGCTGAGATGTTGCATATTCTAGAGGCCTGTCACTCATCTCCAGTAGGAGGTCATCATGGAGGTGCTCGGACAGCCCACAAGATACTTCAGAGTGGGTACTATTGGCCCACAATTCATCAAGATGCGGTGGACATAGTAAGGAGTTGTGATGTATTCCGGCGGCAAAGAGCTATCTCTCGGTGCCATGAGTTACCCATGACACCTACCTTAGAGATAGAGTTGTTTGATGTGTGGGGCAACAATTTCATGGGACCATTTGTGAGTTCCTATGGGCAGAAGTACATATTGGTTGCAGTGGACTATGTGTCCAATTGGGTTGAGGCCGTTGCTTTGCCTGAGAATGATGGCAAGAGTGTAGCTGGTTTCCTGAAGAAGAATATCTTCTCAAGGTTTGGTACACCCAGAGCTATTATCAGTAATGGTGGTTCTCACTTCTGCAACAAGGTATTCAGTGCGCTTCTGACCAAGTATGGGGTTAAACAGCACAAGGTTGCAACGCCTTATCATCCACAGACCAGTGGACAAGTAGATGTGTCCAACAGGGAAATCAAAGCGATCTTGGCAAAGACAGTAAATGCCAATAGGACAGATTGGGCACAAAAGCTAGATGAAGCTCTATGGGCATATCAGACAGCATTCAAGACGCCTAATGGTATATCTCCATATCAATTGGTGTTTGAAAAGGCATGTCATTTTGCCGGTTAAGCTTGAGCATAGAGCACTCTAGGCTTTGAAGAAGTTAAATCTTAGTTGGAACGAAACTGCAAACCTGAGGCTGGACCAGATAAATGAGATGGATGAGTTTCGTTTGAGAGCTTATGAGAGGTATGCATTGTACAAGGAGAGGATGAAGTTGTACTATGACAAGCATATTGAAAAGAGAACCTTCACTCCTGGTGACTTGGTGTTACTTTTCAACTCCAGACTTCGTCTGTTTCCGAGAAAGTTGAAATCTAAATGGTCTGGACCTTTTAAGGTAACGCAAGTGTTTTAGTCTGATGCTATTGAGCTGGAAAATGATAAGGGTGAAAGGTTCAAAGCTAATGGCCAGCGAATCAAGGCATATCTGGGTGTTCCAGAGGATGTGAAGATTGTCGAGGAATGTAAACTTGATGAAGTCTGAGTAATCAAGTAACTTGCATCGCGTTGCGACGTTAAATTGTGCGTTGTTTGGAAGGCAACCCAAGATGTAATTGTACTATGTATGTTCCCTTTTCCTTATTCTTCGTTTTTTATAGAGTCATTGTGTGTTGATATGAGTAGGAGAGAATGGGTTGAAAAGTGTAGAAACTAGGTGCAAACTGCTCTTCACGGGCAATCGCATGGACCGTGGTGCCCTTCACGGTCCGTCAACTTAAGGACCAACCTAAAAGAGCTATTGGAAATGGCAAGGCAAAGGTTCACGGAAAGGTTCACGGTCTGTCGTCTGCCTCAGGTAAGTGTAGTGTCCAAGTTAGGGTCACAGACCGTGATGCCTCTCACGGGCAACTTCACGGTCCGTCGTCTACGACCCAGTTCTACCAGTTACCCGACCCAACCCGCGCGTAACCCAAATCGAATTAAAACGTATATGTTCCTTTACAAATGCCAAAGGTCAGTTTTCCTCCTATTTTTCACCTCCATAACGATTTCTTAAAGCACAAAGTTGTGTCTAGACTCGAAATCTTCCTAAACTCGAAATCAATTCGAAACCCTAGTTCTTGGATCAAAGGTTTGAAGCAACAATCTCAGTTCCATAGTTTAAGTCAAAAGTTGGGATTATTTTTTAAAGTAAGTTCTTTCTTTCACTTGTTATAAGTTTGATCTTACCAATAGGTAAGTTAGAAGTTCTTAAATTGCTTGAATTAAACTTGATTATGTGATAAACTACATTAATGGGGATTGATTTGTGTGGGTTGAGTTGAATTGGATGTTTTTAATTGATACTTGTATGTGGGTATGATAATAGAGGGTTGAATTCGTGGTTTTCTTAGTTGGTTGTGATTCGATGTAGTTAGTTGAGTTTATTACGAACTGATTGATGTGTAAATATTTGTTGATTGTGAACTTGTGTAAAAATGGTGGTTAGGTGCTGTAAATGTATAATGGGAAGAAGGTGATTGAAATACTGGCCAAGTGTAAGACTATGATAGATTTAACAGACCGTGGAAGCTACCACGGACCATAAAACCTATCGTGGACCGCACTTGAAGTCGAGCCACACCTCAAATATGTTAGCGAGCAGCATTATGGACCGTGGTTCACTCCACAAGCCGTGAAGCCATTCGTGAACATTACTTGGACTAATCCACTGTCACACACTGTGCACACTGAATCGGGGTTAAATCCACGAGGGGTTTAATGGACCGTGGTACCTACCACGGTCCGTGAGAGCCCCCGTAGAGTTCACTTGTGTTGTTAAAGTTTTATTTTTTTGTACTTTTATTTTTGTCGTTTGTTTGATTCTGTGGCCTTTCCAAATGATAGATTGAATGACGGCATTCTTAAGGCAAGGCATCACGATGAAATTACACAGGGGAAGTCTGAGTACCCGATAGTGTGTCATTTGACTGTGTTATGTATTAATGAGTTTTGTGTTTCTCAGGTACGATGCCTCCTCGAAGAAAGAACTCAATCAAACCTGGCCCCCTCACTGCTTCTCCATCAGAGGGTCATGACGACTCCGAAGCTAGTAATTCTGAGGTGCAAATAAATGTCACACCTGAATATCACTCACCTCGAGCTACCAGATCACAGAAAAAGAGAACCATTCTCTAGGACACTCCTCCCCAGTCTGAAGAGGGAGGAAGTCGTTCTAGTAGCATTGCAGCATCGGGTAGTGAATCTATGTTGGTTCAGGTAGCCAGTCTACTAATAACTTGGGGGATAGTGCAGAATCTGATAGCAGCTCTCAGGAAGATGCAAACACCTCTCCACCTGCGGTACGTAAATATAGAAGCTGAGACTAGAGTGCGGGAGGAGGCAGATAATATAGATGAGGATGTAGAGATCACTGATGATGATACCATGGTGATGTATGTTACCTCCCATGAACCTGATCCAGGAGTGAGACCGCAGCTGATTGCCTATTACCGCTCCATGTGGACGGTGAATTGGTTCGAAGAATTCTTCAAAAAGGGTATTGTGACCAAGAATGGCAATTTCAAGAGTCGCACAATCATACCTGAGACTAGAGTGGTGGTAGATGGCATTAAAGCATTCCCTGACATTTATCGGACATTTCAGTTTCATCAGTTCGACTGGATGAACAATGCACCTAGAAAAATTCTTACCACCTGACTAGATATTTTTACTCTTCTTATGCAGTTGCACTGATGAACTTTGCTGCGGAAACAGAGACTACGAAACGTGTACAGAAAGACATTGCCATTACCTGGGGTCCACTCAATTCAGTTATAGTTCGGGGCAAATTGATCGATATCTCTGAGGCCACTATTAACAGGATGTTACATGGCCAGGAATACTCTGCACCAACTTCAGTTGGCCTTTTTAAGGGCAAACATCATGAAGTCACCAGTGATACTACTATGGAGATTCAGAGTTCTCGAGAGAAGGTTTTGCGCTGGATTGAAAATCAAATTGCTATAGATGGGGAGAATGCAATTTGGGTCACCACGATGCCAACACTTATTACAAAATATTCACTATTGTTTCCAGCCAAGGTATGGTGGGTTGTTGTTCATGCACAATTGAGACCTATAGGTAATGATAATACCGTGTCACCCTCATTGGTATCTTTAGTAGCCTGCCTCATGGCTGGTTACCCGGTAAATGTGGGGTGGATCATAGCGACTGAGATGAGAGACAGAGCATTGAATGAGAGAGCGATGTTTCCATTTCCCTGTCTAATAGGGAAATTGTGTAGACAAACAGATATTCCCCCAAACAGGCTGATTGACAGATGGCGTGACGGATTCAGATTCATCCAGGTTCTTAAAATCAAAGATGTTGCGAACCATCTCTTTGGCGCGAAGTCTTCGGCTGTGGGTACTTTAGTTGTTGTTCCTCATGTCCCACTTGATATTCCACAGGCAGACAGAGGCCCAGAGCAAGAGGAGTCATCACAGCCTTTCACAGAGGCACCACCACCACCAATTTCTGCCTCACAGACTACAGGTACCTATGTCACCATTCCAATGATTTTTCTTGAGAAATTTGTTGCAGATCAGCGCCAAACCAGGACATTGGTATACCAGATTGTAATCTGGATGCCCTAGCTAATAGAGATGAAGGTGTTCGCTGCGAAAAAAGAGATCAATAATGAGATGTGGAAGGAGCTGGCTGTCCTAAAAGACAGAATGGATGGGTTGGAGAACCTTGTCCAAGATCGATGCCAAGCCACAGGTTCAGTAGATACTGAAGAGTCCAAATCACAGTTGGCCGAGATGAGAAATCAGGTTGCTAAACTAGCTGAAAAGCCAGTACAGGTACCCACTCCGATAATGCCAGATTTTTTAATGCAAATGCTAACACAGGCACCCTCCACTAAATCAATTGATGATCTCTAGGGAGAACAACCCAAGAGTAAGTCCGATAAGAGGAAACACAGAGCCAAAGAATCTTATGAGGAGACACCTGATGACTTAGCCAGAGAGGCAAGAAGACAGGAAAAAAAAGCCAAAAAGGCATCAAAGAAAACAGCTAGAGAAAAAGAAGCTAGTGAGCAACAACAACGAGATGTGGTGTTAGCTGGAGCTTTCGGTAGTGGAGCACCTACCCTGGCAAGTGAAACCCAACCTGATCATGTACCAAGTTCTGAGAGTGCATCCACTGATAAGGGTGCCAATGTTGATCCGAAGACTGGCACCTATAGCGTCGTAGGTATGACCCCTCTTCATAGCCCTGTGTGTTTTATTGTTCTGTATTAACTTTGAGGGCAAAGTCCTTTCTTTTGGGGAGGGGATAGTGAGCAACCTGCCATAGCTGTTAAAAAAATGGAGGTTGACTCTGTGTTACTATTTTTAGGTGTTTTGTGGGTTGAGTTATGCAGCAGCTAGCCTGTGAAATATGAGGACTTGAATCTGAGTTTGACTATTATGATCTTTAGATGACATCTTAGATACTGATACATTGAACATGGTTAGTCTAACCAATTAATTAGTGAACCAAGAAACTGAAAAATGCAGTCATGTGTCATGTGTGTGTGAGTGTTGTTTGAAGTCTAACACTAGGAGCAAAAACTAGAACTTTCCCAAGTAGTCTTAATTAAATCTGAGAATAATTGGATAGGAAAGGACCAGTAGGCCATTTTTGTTATGCCAGTAAAAAGCCAAAAATAAAATAACCAAATGAAATGCTTATCACTTGAATCCGTTTTGACCCTAAAAGTCAATTATTTTTCTTCCCCAGCAAATATCATACCCTTTGGTTTACGAAGATATGATGTCACAACTCAGGCCAAAAGTCTAAGTTGAGGGTGATTGCAATCCGAGCAGAAAGAAGAAGTGAAAAAAAGATTCAACAAGTGAGCTGAGTGCATATAAAAAAAGTGTGAAGAGAAAAGAAAAAGAAGGAAGGCAAAAAAAAATAATGGTTGCTGGGATGTGTTGAATGAAGTAAAAGAGGGAATCACTCATAAAAGAGTTGTGTGCAAACGAAACTTTGGAAAACCAGGGGATTAGTCACTCACAAATCCAAATATCCATTACCTAGCCTGAGACTATATTACAAGCCAATAAAGTACTACAGTGATCCTATTCTGGGTGTTTGAAAGATAAAGCGTAGAAAGCAAAGGAAAGACGATGGTAGTTTGTTGATTAGTGTTAGAAGTTCTTTGAGCGCGTGAGCATAGTACTCAATCCCAATTATCATGAGTGAGGGACTTCTTTGGTGTGAGGACACAGTGGTTGCATTTGAAAGTAAAATTGTGTGAGCTGATAATTCACAAGCATAAGCATGATTGACTTTGAGTAATGAGATGTCATATATTTATCCTTACATGTTAGATTCATGGTTTTGGATACAATTTGTGTTTGAAATAGTTGTTGCATGGTGTCAAGAGTCTGTAAATGATTTGAGAGCTGATGGTATTGTTTTCTCTTCACTTGAGGACAAGTAATAGTTCTAAGTTGAGGGTGTTGATGTGCCGCGAAATCTTGGCACATTTGATGCATGAAAACTAGGAACTAATACTAGAATTTAATGTAATTTTGTATGCTTTGATATGTTTGTCGAATGTGCAGGCAAAATCTAGCTTGGGTAGGAAACTGGAAAAAGAGAAGAAATTGATAATGATAAAGTAAAGTTCACGGCCAACTTCACGGATTGTGATCTTCATAACGGTCCGTGGTTGAGCCTATGAGGTTGAAGTAGTGTTTGGGCATTGAGAAGATGGAGGGCATGAACAACCAAATGAAGACCACGGAAGGTTCTACAGGTCGTGGTCAACATGACAGATCGTGATAGAGTTCGTGAATTAGAACCAGTGAAAAGGCATGAAGGAATCCAAGTGAAGACAACGGACGACTTCACGGGTCGTGGTCATCACAACAGTCTGTGGCCGTGGCCGTGAAGTTGAACCAGTATTCAAGAATAAAAGTGAGAAGCATCCAAGTAAAGACCACAGACTCCTTTAAGGATCGTGGTCCCTATAACAGTCCGTAGTACCCTTTCCAGTGTGATGATATTGAAGACCAAATGTTGGAGAGTTCAAGGGAAGACCAAGGAGGGCTTCACGGACCGTGAAGCCCTTGACAGGCCGTAGAAGTGGGCGTGAAGGGATCGACATTTCACTTCTACTTCGAGTAGGACTCTGTTTTAAAACAATTATTTGAATTTATTAGGTCATTTTTCAAAGTTTATATCTTATCTTAGCTTGAACGACGACTGAGTTCTCGATTATTTTTAGTTTTGGATTTTTGATTTTGATTATTACGATCAGTTTGAAGTTTGGATTCTGATTCTCAGATTATTAAAGTGATCGTTGATTTTTATGACTATACTCATAAGTCTTTATATCATGTTTTCATTATGTATTGATGTTTGTTTTCGTGAAACCATGAGGGCCTAAACACCACGACTGGGGCTATGGGATCTACGACATAGTTTTAACTATAATTTCATAAAATGAGTGAAATGCATTCAGTGTTTACAATTTGTAGTTTTAGCTTTCGTTATCTTTATAATCGGATGAGTGCACGCATTAGATTGGTCCTGTATCTGGTATTTGTTTGAGAAAAAAATATCATTTCGGAAAAAGCAGAACTAAACTAACGAATTAGAGTTAAAGTTTAAGTTCGAGAGAAAATAACTTTAACCTCAAACCATTCTAAGTGAGGGTCAATATCAGTAACACACTAAGGCTAAGAAGACGTGAGTGAAAGTTGTCTGATTACACTGAGAAGTGTCAGATGAAATTAACTGGCAATGATTTTGTAAACATTGCATCGTCTGAAACTTAATTATTGAAGAACACTAAAACTAACGTTATGATGAACACAATCCTGGTTTCTCTTAATCAACTGAATCAACTTTACAACAAAATAGTATGTTAGTCATTAATATGGATTTTGACTGCATGTTTTGGTAATTATAACTTCTCAATCACACCCAATTTAATTTCCGTTGTTATTTGTTTAGGAGATAATAACGACATTCGAATAAATGCGACAGTGAAACCTTATCTGTAAAGAAATTTTTTGTGGGATCAACCTCAACTCTAGTTGAGTTCTGTAAATTGACATCGACCATTTACACTTCTTATTTGAAGTGTAAGTTTGGACGTATCAAACATGCTAAACTTCCCTCTTAAGGCTACGGGATGTTACAGTTGTGATTCATGTTATGAATGATTGTTAGGTGTTTAGAAGTAGTTTAGAGTGATTAGAATCAAAAGGGAGTAAAGGTACCCTTTGAAAGAACTCAGACGGACTAAATAACGGAGAACGGGTGGGTGCAGGCAACCCTGGCGCACTGAGTAGCGCAGGGTGCCAACCCATGAACTAATGACACCCTCTGCTGGCGCAATGGTGGGGTGGCGCGCCATCCCATTGCTAGAAAACCCCGGTGAATTTCCTTGCTCGTTTTCTCACCCTAGTTCACCTAGATTCGAATGGTTTCTTCCCCACTCACTTAAATTTGAATACCAAACCTAAGTACACACTAATCCACTCAAAAAATCCTCAAATCACTAAATTTAATCTCAAGATTTCATCAAAACCCCAACAAAATAAGATTTTGAATGAAACTTCAAGAACACTTATCAATAACTCATCAAGAACTCAACATACTCAAACTTATGGATGAAATTCGTAAAATAAACTCATGATTGGTGTGTGGGTGAACAAACCCAACACTATGAAAACTTACATACCTCTTAGGATCAAACCCTTGGTGAAAATCCGCAACAAAACCTAAGAATCTCGACGAACACCTTGATCCTTTCCTCTTTTCTTCTTTTTTCTCTTCTTTTCTCTTCTTGAAATCTCAACTAAAACCCTAAGCGTATTGGGGATGAATGAAACTAATTCTAATCAGTTTTAGACCCCTAAAACCTTACTAAAACGTTTTAAGCTGAAGGGGTAAGGAAAAGACTAAAATACCTCTCATAATTTTGGGTAACTTTCCTTAACACTTTGTCTGGATCATTGTTACCCATTGTATTGTATTGTATCATTACTATACCTACAATGTTTATTTTGATTGTTACTTAAAATGTATGGTATTGTATTGTTAAATTTCGTTGTTACGTAACAACGAAAACCCCTATTTTATGGAACAACCGATTTGGTGTGTTCCCATTGTTAGTTAATTTCTTTTTCTAATTATATCTTTACATAATATTTCAAAATACTATTTTACCCTTTACCTTATATTATTTAATTCTAGTCAAACCCCCTACCCTAGAATAATTAAGGATATTTTAGTAAATTTATAAATTACAATACAGTACGATACAATCAAACCAAACAATTAAAACGTTATTAAACAACAACAAACAATACAGTCTAACCAAACATTGTATCTACCATACAGTACAGTACAATAGAGTACAATACAATACAATACATTATGAAACAATGGTAAGAATGATCCAAACAGAGTGTAAATGGGCAGGATGACTTCAAAAGGGCATATCTCACTCATCATAACTCGATACTTAGCAAACTCTGTGGAGTTGAAAAGATAATCCAAATACCTTTCATTTGACATTTTATGGGCCTCCTAACTCATTATGTACTGAAAGTTATGGTCGTTTGAAGTTAACCCAAAACTTAAAGAACTTACGAATGACTTGAATGAATTCTCTTTAGTTCTTTTTGGAACTCAAGGTGCTACATATAGCGACCTTAACACTCAAGAAAATTTTAAATTCTTCAGTAAAATCCTACTCACAACGAAGGATGGTTCGAGTCTTAGTTCAAAAAAATTCTGGGGTGTTACACTTTTCTCTTAACTCACTTTAGTTTTGAATGTACATTAATACACGTGATTAGAACATGTAAGAAATCTCAAAGGTAAATGGAGCCTTTAAGAGCTAATATAGATAGGGGACACATAGCCACAACTTAAAGGAACACGCACCGGATGAAACAAGGAAGAATTGGTCCAACGACCCCTGGCGTACTGCTGGCTTAGGGCGCTAGGCCCCAAAGTACTAGGTTAGGTTCAGGTGCAGTGTTGGCACGACACCCCAGCTCCTCCCAATGACCCCGATGAATTTTTTTGTTGAAATTAAGGCTTCAAACTAGTTTAGAATTGGGAAATTTCTCCTAAACTCTTCTTAATTCTCAAAACCAACACGAATTCATGGAAAATTTCATACAATCCCTTTTGAAACACGACTTTTACCAAATATTTACAACACAAAAGAATCAACAACCTCCATTGTTAAAAGATAAAACTAAAATCAAGAACTACACAAGAATCCTTTAGATATAACGACTTCTTGGATCAATTTGGATGTATTGCGTGAGGACGAACAAGTCCAACACTGTGAGAAGCTTCACATACTTGGAAAGAACAATGTTCTGGGCAAAATTCAACAGAATGTTGAAGAATGCTTGAACCTAGCTTTTTCTTCTCTTGGAACCTTGCTCTAATTTCTCTAAGCGTTAAAGAACGAGAAATAATGGTTTTAATCTGATTAGACCCTTAATTGGGTGAACAAAAATGTGGCTAGGTTTAGAAGGAAAAAATAAAAGACCAAACTACCCTTCTAAAAATGATTGAGATACCTTTAGAAGAGAGGCTTCACTAAAACGGGCATAACTTTCTACTCTAAGCTCGAAATTAGGCAAACTTGGCGGCGTTGGAAAGAGGACTCAAAGACCCTTAATTTGATAGGTCCTGGGCCAAAAATAAGTTGAATCAATTTTTTTCTTTCAAATTTTACTGAAAACAAAGTGATAAATTTTGTTCTATGATAAAGATTTTGATGGACAAAATCACAAAAGGTAAAAAGAAGAAAATCACAAAAGATCATTATTTAAATTTTATTGTCTAAATTATCAACAATTATATATACTTATTACTTATTTATTATATATATACACATAGTACTTATTATTTCTAGTTAGAGAAAATGGTCTAACACCCCCCCCCCC